>CAUYRH010017517.1:0-41035 GCA_963574655.1 Perodicticus potto
CCTCCATCTTCTACGGAGGCAGACAATGAAGACAGCCAACCACAGACCACCTACACTTGTGAGCCAAAAGAAAGTTTGAAGTTATTATTTAGGAAACAGCTAGAAAATCCTAATATGGTTTTCTTTTAGCATCACTGAATAAGTGCTTCTGACCTGATGTTGTTCTACCTTTGCCTATTACTGATTACATTAATCAGATTTATGTTTTCCAGAAAGGTCATCAAGCCACACGCAATAAGGATGGTTTCAGCCCATGAACCCCTGTATCACTCTCCCTCTGGAGAAACCCTAACTGCCCCCTTCTATCATTGCCCGATTCAGCAGGAAGCAGTTAAATCGACTCTTCGCCCCTTTTCCCTAATAGCAGTTGGGATTTGTACTCAGAGAGGGAGAATTGATGCAGGACATCTGGCACCCTAGCCAGCTCAGTGGAGCCGGCTGACCTGCCACCTCCTCCTTGGTGGTGTTGGTGCTGTGGCAGCCAGCTGAAAAGCCAGTGGGCTGGATGACAGGCAAGGGGTGTCTCCTTCACTTTACACTTGGGACTAAATGTGGAACCCTCCATTTCCTATGCCTAGGTCAGTTTCTTGTGAATTTCCTAGGCCTGAATTCCATGGATGGACTGTGTCCATTCATTGATACACTCATTCACCTTGCCCCCGGCGGAAGGGACTGTATTCCTTCGTTTCCTGGCCAAGGAACCCATACACCTATATATACCCGGAGGCTAGAGGCCTAGAGGAGGAGATGGGGAAAGACCGGAGAGGAATGGAGAGAGCTTCTCTCTCCCCACTTGAAATCTCTCCCTCTACCAAGAGCTTTGGTGTTTTCTGTATTCTTTTCTGTAAATCAATTCTGTCTTACCATGGAGGGGTGGGGAAGGGAATAATGTAATGAAGAATAATAAAATACATGTATTTAAGAAAAAAATAATAAAATAAAATAAAGAATTAGGCATTGTCTAAAAGACCAGGAGTCAGCAAAAGGAATACTTAAGATAAAGTGTCTGTTAATCAGAGACCAAGTACTGGACAAACTCAAGTGGGTTTTTATATATATTGAGGACCTACAGGTTAGGTCTTGCATAGCCTTAGGCTTGTCAGTGAGTCACAAAGGACAGCACGAAGAGGGGAAGGGGCATGATGAGGCAGGTCTGATCTCCTTTCTCATGGCCAGCAACTCAGTTTTAAGGATCCTCTTAGCCCAGAGGGGTTCCAGTCAGTTAGCTGCTTAAGGGGAGCCTTAAGATTTTGTTTTATTCACATACTATTCAGTTATTTATTTGTTAAATAAATATGTTTGAGGTAGTTCTTAAGTACTAGAGCCAAAGCATGATTAAAGTAGGTATGTTAGGTAGATAGCAAGGGATCTCGGGGGCTCTCCTAAGGGACAAAGCGGTTGCTCTGCTGTGGTGCCGCCCCACCTGGCAAGAAGGACAGGAGGCCCCAGCTGAGTGCTGACCACCTTAATCCCATGGACAAGTAACTGCCACATCTGGGAGAAGGAGGAACTCCGTGGGCTAGGCAGCCCAGGTACAACAGGATTTGGCTTAGAGTTGATTATCACAATGAGGACCGCACCTATGCAGTAGAAAACAGAACTACGGTCTTCACCACAGCCTTTTCCTTCCTAGCAACAAAGGAGGCCCATTCACTGCCTCTGGTGAGTGTATCTTCTTCTGCAAGCCTGTATCTTGCTTTTGCTGTGTAAACTTGTCTTTCTCTCCCTCAATAAACTTTGTTTCATGCTTGCCTTGCTATGGTCATTCTTTGGCCAAGAGCACATCAAGAACTAAGAACATAGACAACTGCCTGAACCCCAACAGATATAGTCTTTACCCTCAAGAAATGCTCAGCCATTTAAGGAAGGTAGACAGTAAATTAGAGAAAAGAGATGAGTATCATGGCAGAGGATTAAGATATGACAGGAGGCTAGACGAACAAGAAAAAGGAAGTCTTTCTGAAAGAATGAAAGGCATTGATATCTGGACCTCAGAATAGTCAGTTGAAGATTTGGGGTGGGCGTATGTCAGGCAGAAAGGTAACACTAAATTCACAAGGAGGAGAATGGAGAAGGCTATAGGTGAGAGACAATGTGACATTTTGAGGAATTGAAAAGTGTCTACTATAGCATGATTGAGTGACAAAGGAGTTGTCAGTAGTTCATAAGCTTGAAAGGCCTTACCACCCATCCCAAAGAACACCAGATTTATCTTGAGAGCAATGAGAAATGGTATTAGTTTCTTAGAGTTGCCATAAAAAAGTTCCACAAATGACTGGATGACTTTTTTAAAAAGTGATGGCAACATAGTTTTGGAGGCGGGTGGGAAAGGCATTCTTCCATGCATCTCTCCTAGCTTCTGCTAGCCACAGGTGTCCCTTGACTTGCAATGAGTCTCCCCAATCCTCTGTTTTAACATTAGAGTTGTCCCTGTGTATCTTCACACTGCCTTTCACACAATGTTTGGTGTCTGTGTGTCTTTGTCTTTATGTTCCTGTGTCTATTTTATTTTGTAAGAATACCAGCCATACTGGATGAAATCCCATCCTAATGACCTCATTTTAACTTGATTATCTCTGTAAAGACTATTTACAAATCTTGTCACATTGTGAGATAGAGGACTTAGCACTCCAAGATATCTTTTTGGTGGGACACAATTCAGGGCAAAACAGAAACACTTGAAGATACTTAAGTAAGAAGAGAGAAATGATTATTATTTTTTTTTAATTATTTTTTATTGAGTCATAACTGTGTACAATGATTCAGGCTTGGAGTACAGTGATTATTAAAAGACGATGGTGATAATAGGGCATTCTGACATTAAGAGAAAAGAAGAATGCCTGAAAGGGGATGTTAGAGGTTACTAACCTTAGTCCTTGTACAATAGAATGTTACCTCCTGGGTGTTATCTGTGTTTTCTTTCTTATTCAAAGCCCTGGCCACTCGGGAAATGCAGCCCTAATTACAAAACAAAAGCTCCATAAATAGCAGTGATTGCTAAAAAATAGGCCTATGGGAAAGGAAGAAAGAGAAGAGAGGATGTTATCTATGCCTTGCTAGTATCTGAGTCTGGCTGAGCCAAACTAGAGGAATCATGGTCCTTAGTTTTATTTTTTAACTGTATCAGAATTCTGTTTATCAACAACAGTTCTTTGGTTCAATATTCTAAAAACACTTTAAATGAATAGCTATTTTGAGCAATATATTAATACTCTAATCCAAGTCTAAAATGTGACTACAGCTAAGGAAAAACTCATCTCCCATGTGGTTTTCTTACTTCAAGGATTGTATAATTTCCAGATTATCTTTTGAGAGGAAGAATGCATTTTGGATTCATGTCAGGATGTCTGCCATTCAATTCAACACAATAAAATGGTCATTTTCTGTTTGTTATTAGTGTGTGTATGTGAACCAGAGGGTATTACAATATTCGGGCAGTAGGCACAAATGCACAACCATGTTAGAGAAGTGTCCAATTTATAGGGAGATAATGAAATGTATGTTTTATGAAGGGCAAGAGAATTTTCTCAAGGCTTATTCTTAAGGGAATCATGTCTGCTTGAAAGAGTACACTCAGAAAAAAAAATCTATACTGTTCTACAGCAGACACTATAAAAATGCAAATTAAGGTTGAAACATGCTTTATTCATGAATTTCTCAAAGTATTGAATTTGAATCTCTTAAAATTACAAAGCTAAAGACGGTTTTCATTTAAAAAGCCAAAAAATAAAATATGTATTTAAAGGGATAAATTATACATAAGCATGATTTATAATTTATTGCCCATAAAACTTTTATCAAAGAAACAAGGAGAGTGGTATGTATGCAAATGCAGGGATGCAAAATAAACATATTTCTATAAGCTGTGCACCGGAAAAGAAAGGGCATTTGATTTGTATTGGTTTTCTCTTTGAAATGTGGTTACAATCCAAATAATTCTTTTTAAATAGTAAAGCTTAAGGTATTGCTAACATGAGAGATGTGCCTTTTTCGTGCTCTGGTATTAAATCAAAATATTTTGCTTGAGTAGGGGTACCTTCTGTTCTGTTTCACATAATCTAGTTAGTAGCAACGACATGTGCATTTACCGAGACTTGAAAGACCATTTATTTTGTGTTGCTTGTACTGTTGTCGAGTGCTGGTTCCTTCCTGACTTATTTCCCTAAGTGCCTCTTGATGGGAGTCCTACATATTTAATAGGCAGAGGACACCAGAACCATAAAGTAGGTTTAGATTTTCTAATCCACTACTCCTTGCGTTTAACAAGAACCTTTGAGCAAATTGTATAAACCTCTGTCTCTTTCTACGTGCAGTTTCCTCTTCAGGTTTGTGATAATGATTAAATATACCCTGTATCTGGATCTGTTCAGGAAAATTATAACCATAGTTCGAAACTTAATGGACTATAGCATTGGTTGAGATTCACTCAGGATTAGTTATTAGCTTCAAGAAATTGGTTACATTTATTACACTACCACACATCCATTTTGACAATATACAGTAAATAGAGAGGAGAAAATAAATAAAACCATTAACTATTTTCAAACGTACTTCCTTGTATCACAACATGAGGAAATTTTCAGTATCTCAAACACATTATAAAGAGACTACAACATGCATTTAAAAGATGTGCTTATAAAATTCTCTTGTCCTGAAGAGGTATATTGCCCATGAAAAGTATGTATTCCTCACCAACAGTGCATCAACTGCTACTTACTTTGTACATGAAAATAGATGACATTTAGAAACTGTCAGAAAGAACTGCATAAATTACAGAGCAATAACAATAACAGCAAAACTTTATCTCCATATAGTAAGTACTGAAATGAAAAAGAAGAAAATAATTCAAAGAGCCTTTTCTAATTGTAGTGCTTAATCCCTTAATTTATCCCTTTTTAAGGGTTGATCTGATTGTTTATACATTTTTCTGGCCTTGCTGTAGTTAAATATTCAGATAGTATCCTAAATAAGACTTAGCAGGCCTCAGGTACTATACATCTATTACTGTTTTGTTATTGTTGTTGTTTCAAGACAGAGTCTCACTAACCCTGGGTAGAGTCCCCTCACTTGCCCTGGGTAGAGTGCTGTGGTGTCAGAGCTCACAGCCATCTTGGCCTCAGGGGATTCTCTTGCCTCAGCCTCCTGAGTTACTGGGACTCCAGATGCCCACCACAACTCCCAGCTAGTTTTTCTCCTTTTAGTAGATACAGGTCTCACTTTTGCTCAGGCTAGTGAGCTCAGGCAATCCACCTGCCTCAGCTTCCCAAAGTGCCAGAAACTGTGCCCTGCTTCTATTATTTTTAATAATAATTAATTTCTTTGTCATACTGCCTGAAATTTTAACATAAATTTATTGCTAAAATTAATCAGCTTATTCCACAATGCCATAACCTCTGGTCATCAGTTATGTATTAGCAGGTCAATTGAATGCTTCTCTGAAATAAATAGTACTGAGAGAGGGAGGCATGCAATGAGGGAAGGCAAGGCAAGTTAGTAGGTTGGGAGTGTATGAGGGTGGAAGTGAGGATGAAGACTGGCAAAAAGCTGAACAAGACATGCAAACATGTACCAGGGCAGGGGAATGAGTCTCTATAAACCTGATGACTGTTGAATGGGATGAAAGTCTGTGGCAGGTCCCCATCAGAATCTTCTCTATGTTGGAGAAAGAGATCCCCATTCGTATTTTTACATTGAGTAATCATTCTTTCTAGTCAACACTGTTAAATTGGAATGTAATCCTTTTTTAGAGTGACTTATCTACAGCACGATCATGATGATGATAAAGAAGATGATAATAAAAGCTGTCTACATTTGTGTATCCCTAAATTATTGACAAAGGCCATTAGCTCAATTACAGATTTCATCATCCCAACCTCACTATGAAGTATCCAGGTGAAGTGTTTGAACCTTTAATTAACAAATAAGCAAAGCTCAGAGAAATCAGAATGATCTGCCACAGGGAATAATACACATCTAAAACAGAGCCAAGTGTAGGCCGCTTATTCAATATTCTTGGACACCATCCTAGTCACCTTTATGGTATGCTCAGCTCTCTTTTTTAAGGTAGAGAAAGAAGTAAGAGGAAAGCCCTGGTGTTTCATTTTACTACTAACTGAAAACAGGGAAAAGACACTTAGGAGATAAGCCAAAGAAGAATTTCACCATCTTTTTCATCTTGCATAAACATGTCTTGTAAGGTTTTACAAGTCTAAGGAGGAATGTTAGTTATTGCCTTATGGTTTAAAGTTTTACTGAATCATGCAGCCCAATGCTTTACTGTGATTATTCTCCTCAGTATCCATAACCAATCTCTTTGTCTTTACATGCTTTAGTAAGGGTAGTCTCCCACCTTAAAAGAAATCCCACTCTATTCTTAAACATTTCTAATTATTAGACAGAGTTTTATTAAATTGAGAACAAGTTTTTTTTTTAGCTCTACCTTCTTAAGACAACTAAGTAGTTTTAAACTTCCTTTGCTTGAATAGGCAGTTTTAAAATAAAGATCATAAAACTGATGAACAAACTCTTTGTGGCCATAAGAAACCAAATTATAAATTAGACCTAAGGCCGTCCAAGGCAAGGGTTAAATCATGCCCTCCTACTTAAAAAGTCAGCTCTTTTCTAACTGCCCCAAGCTGAGCAAGTAAGATATGAAGATAAACAATATTGAAACAATTGCAGCTCACCAACTCCCAGAGGATGACTGACATCATACCTCACCACTTCCCGTGAGCCGTGATTATAGTTTTGACTGGATAAGAAAATGGGAGATGTACTGTAGTAACGTTCTCCTGATGAGAGACCACGGGCTGTAGACTGGTCCTGGCCAGTACACGGAGGCTGCACTGAGGGACTTCATGCCTTCTGCCTGGAACACATTTCAGTGTTAAGTCCCCACCGCAAAGTGAGCATGGGTGGATGTGGCATGCATGTCTGTTTACTATGCAAGCATGTATGCGCTCTTAAGTGAATATTCATAGCTCTTCCTATAACCTGTTGAAGATCCCTTCAGCATAAATTTCTGCCTCACCTTTCCTCCTTCAAATTACCTGTTTTCACTCTCTGTCAGAGGCTACACTTCCCAGCCTGTCAGGATGGCCAGCCTATAGGCAGCAACTCTTTATAAGAGATAAAGCTCTCCTCTCCCAATTTATAAACCTTGGGATTCTTTGTCAATAGCAGTTAAATTCTGTCTCCTTGTTAAGATCTTTTCTTGACAAGGTTATAGAGTTGCAAGCCTCTTATTCAAGCTTAACCAACCAAATAGCAGCATGGAACCTTGATGTAGCCTATGCAGGGTATTCACCTCAGTACCTTATCACAGCTACTTTCCTTGGGTTCTGTGTTTCTTTCATGAGTCAGATTGATACAGGTAAGTTCAGTAGCAAATCCCCAATTTTGGTGGCCGAGAACAACAAAGTCTTAGTCTTCACATTGTACCTCAGCTGGGCATCTATAGTAAGTCTTCAGCTGTGTTGCATACGTCTCGCCACTGGTTATTCAGGCTGACATTTAGTTCTTATCTTGTTCTCATGGCAGAAGGAAAGGTGTAGTGACAGATACTCCCAATACCCCTTGAAGCCTCTTCCCAGAGTCTCATATGGCACATCCCCTCAAATTCCTTTGCCTGAAGTAAGTCACATTGCCAAGCTTAAAGAAAAGAACACTCTTCCCATATGAAAGTACTACAACTCACGTGGCTCTCCCAAAAGATTATGTACTTTGGTTGATTGCCATGTGATTGCAGAGTCTTCATGTAATAGATGTACCTCAAATGTCAGAGATGATTTTTCCCATAATTCACAATAATGTGTAATCTACTACCGTTAGACATTGTCAGAAACATTATTTCTGACATTGAAGGTATGTTATTGATAATTTCTGGCTTCCTTGCAGCAACTAACCTGTCTTAACTTTAATTACGGTGTTCCTTCTGGCTAGTCTAGTCTCAACTGATAACATCTGTGACTAAAAGGCACTCCCTGAGCCAAATTGTCATTTGACAGGCATAGGCTTCAAATTCTCATAAAATTCACCTTGTTTCCCCCTGGTATCATACTTGGGTCCAAGTGAGTCACTGGCTGTGTCCTACTCATGAATTCCTCTGGCCTTGCCTGTGATATTTGCTGTCTTCTCCCATACATAAGCATTAATACATAGTTGAATGCACATTTCATTGGAGCGTCATATAAAACCTTTCTGCCAACATCCCAGTAAACACTTTTAGTGTTTAGCCAGAGTTCTCTGGAGAGACAGAACTGAGAGGATATATGTAGCAAGCAAGATACATGAGAAGGATTTATAAGAGGAATTGGCTCACTCAATTATGGAAGCTGAAAAGTCCTATGATAGACCATCTGCAAGACGGAGGTCCAGGGAAGCCAATAACATGGCAAAGAGTCACTCTGAAAACTTTCGCCCCAAGGAAGCTCATGGAGTAACTCCAGTTTGAGGCTCAAGGCCTAAGCAGCTGGGGGGCTGCGTTGCAAGTCTTAGAGTCCAAAGGCTGAAAAACCTGAAGTGCTGTCACTCCAGGGCAAGAAAAGAGTGAACATTCTGTCTATGGAAGAGAGAGCCAAAATTTACCCTTCCTCCACCTTTCTATTCCATCCAGAGCCCCTTGTTGATTGGATGGCTCCTGCCCATGTTAAAGGTAAGTCTTTCCCAATTAGTCCTAGAAATACCCTCACAGACACATCTGGGGCAGCCAAATCATTCTAATCAAATGTCAGAGCACGTGGGTTTCCCTTTCAATAGAAGAGGGATGCACTATATGACTATCGAAGTATTGAGACTAGATAATGCTTTACCAGCTATCTGTGCATCCCTAATTCAGTCAAGGCAGCGCCCAAAAATCAATCCTCACAGTCTGCTGCTTTCCCTTAAAATTTGATTTAGGGAGCCAAACCCAAGGTAGAGGAAATTGAGTTTATTTTTGTTCTATATACTCTATTTCTAGGAATGTACCCCAACTTCATTAATGGTGACCACAGTATAATCTAGTCTTATTCTGTATACTATGTTTCCATCAATACATCCTAAATTCATTTGTGGTAGTCATAGACCATACAGGGATTACCCTGTGTCAACCTTAGAGCTATGGGGGCTCCCCCAAATCATTTTTTTCCATAAACTAATATTGATTCATTGATTTTAATCTCATTATATCTGAAGTTTTGTTTGTCTTTTGAAAATTTTAGGATTGTGAAGCTTTGTATTATCCATTAAATTTATTTATTTATTTATTTACTTATTTATTTTTGAGATAGAGTCTCACTATGTCGCCCTGGGTAGAGTGAGGTAGCATCACAGCTCACAACATCCTTAAACTCTTGGGCTTAAGCAATTCTCTTGCCTCAGCCTCCCAAGTAGCTGGGACTACAGGTCCCCACCACAATGTGCTTTTTTTGCTGCAGTTGTCATTGTTGTTTAGCTGGCCTGAGTTGGGTTTGAACCCACCAGCCTTCGTGTATGTGGCCAGCTCCCTACACAGTGAACTAAGGGGCACCGCCCAAAATTTATTATTTTTTTTTTATTCAGGATATTCTTCAAACTTGCTAAGATCTTTAGAATCCAAAGTATTAACTGCCAATCTAGATTTGTGTCATCTACAAATAAAATTATCATGACTCCTTTGTGTTCAAAACATCCATGAATAAAACTGGTGAATGGGATGTTTTTGAAGGAACTGAGATATAAAACATATTGTTTGAAACCTTATTCCTGGAGACCACAATCAATTAATCAGCAATCACCTGGGCCTCAATTTGCTGTACTTTACCAGCAGCTACCGCATTTCCGCATTTTATCCACAAAGATGCCATGACAGAGCTGTGAGAGCTATGGAGCCACAACCATACTACGTCTTGCCGGAATTGGTTCACTGCCCTGATAGACACCGTAGACATTCCCTGTCGCCTTTGTACTTTCTACGTATTCTTTTCAAAGCTGTGTGTGCACCCAATGGAAGAGGGCAATCTTTCAGATGCTCATAAATAAATAAATATTCTTTCAGATGCAATTTTCACCTTCATATTTATTGTTTATAACTTCCCTTAAACTACCAATCAGAAATGAAAATAAGATTAGTCTATAATGAATTCCCTAACTAGTTCTTTAATAATGATTAAATGACCCTTTGATTTTTACATTCCTACTGATTACAAATTTGAATGTTAGTATTAACATTTCCTAATCCTTGTCAAGTATAAAGCATTTTTTGTTTCAATTTCATAGTTTTATTTCTTAACTAAAAAGTTTATAACTGCCTATTTGAAAGCCAAGCCACCACATTACATTTTCTTCATCAATCTGGTAATTATTCTTTTTTTCTAATTACAAGAATTATTTCACCTAGGTTTTCTCCATAGTAGAGCTACTTTGTTCCAAATTTTAAAATGGTCATGGTTTATTATGTTAAAATGCATGCAATATACCCTAAATCTCAGAAAATATATTCAGAATCCAAGACAGGGCATTAGGATATGGATCCAGTCTTGCTGGGACTCAAGCTAAGCATGATCAGTTAAGTCACTCAGAACAGGACAACTAGATTTTAGACAGGTAGCAAGGGAAGGAGAGTGGTCACCCTGGTAAAACACTGCACACTCAACCAAGAGGAAAACAAGCAAACAAGCAAGCATGCTGACAAGATCGAAATAGGAGCGAACAGCAGGACAAGTGAAAGCAAGGTTTGAATCTCCATAGACTTGTGGGATTGAACTCTGCATTCAGAAATCTACCATGTTTTTTTTTTTTTTTCTTCTTTTTTTGTGGCTCAGCTTCCTGTTGAAGGCAGGTTCTTCTCATTCATTCAAGATATTTTGCTATTGTACCAGAAAGTGAAACCTATGTCCTAGACTAAATACAAAGATATTTAATTACTTCTGACTTCTGAGGACTTGAGCTGGATAGGGTTGGGATAATGTACACTCACTTTCTCTCTCATAATTTTCTTTCTCAGGATTCCAGTAATGATGTTGGCCTGCCTATAGCTCAGACCCTGGTAGATCAAGTGTTGCACCATTGCCTACCAAATAACTTCCATCATTTCTTGACTAAAATGGTTACGCTGTTTTATGTATATAAGGCACATTTTTTGACATTTTTAAGTGTCTAATTATTGGTCAAGTATACACATACACACCCACAAACAGAGATTCAAAGAGATACATAGATATAGATAGGCTCCTTGGACATATCATCGATTTTTTTGTTCAGTGGGTGAACATTAATGTAACTCAACTATTTAATGCTGCAGATGGGAAAGTAGATACCCAGAGCATTTTGCATTGTACTGACCGTCTTATAGCTACTATCTATGTAATGCTTACTGTATCTCAGTCCAGGGCTCAAAAGCAAGAGCTTCTAAAACCATCAGTCATAAAATATTGTTCACTTTTACATTCCTGATAAAAATATGCAATATTTCTTGAGAGCCATTTAACAGTACATCTCAAAAATCCGAAAAAAATGTGGTGTAGCCGAGACGAAGGGTATCTAATTGTATGGCAAAAGTGTCATACAATGTCACTAGAAGATATAAGGTAGAGGAGCTGACCTAAGTAACTAGCACAGTTTCTGCTTTCAAATATCTTATAGAAAAATGCAAAGGAATTCAGAGAAAATAACTAATTTTGTAACAGTGCTAGGGTAAGAAGAATTCTAAAAAGGAGTGAGGAGTAACCTAGGAGGTATTAGAAAGAGATTTTTGAGCAAGTTAGAACTTACAGTCTAGGGAGGGAAGTGACTAACAATTAATTAGTATACCCGAGATTGTGCTCCATTTCTCCTACATCCCAGGCTTTCTGCTATACCGATAGTAAACCTATGTAACAGACAATGTGTGCTATCAACATGAAAAAAGTATATAATATGTGTTGCTAACATTCACTGAGCTCTTACTCTGAGTCAGGCACAGTGTAAGTACAGTAAAAGCATTATCACAAATTTGCATGCATATACACACTCAAAAAAATCCCCCAGAACTGAAGGGGCATACATTGATCATTACCCACATTTTATTAGGAAGAAACTAACTTTACGAAATTCATGTAGGAATAAATAGAAGAACTGAGATTTGATCCAAGTATATCTCACTTCAAAGTTAACTTCACCATTTTTCTGTGAATAATTTCCTATTAATTATAAATGAGTAGTTATATATTTTAGCTCTATGAAACTTTAATCTTAAGAGCCATTCCACATCACACCTTAAAAAAAGAAAGAAAATGAATACTTCCTAACTTCAAGAATAATTTTACTTCTTCAAACCCATCCTTTTAAATAGATATGACCATATTGCAGTTTAAAATTTGATTGAAACATGTTTTATTTTATTGATAATTCCTTTGCTCATAAAATGCCAAAAGGATTCATTCATAATTATAACCAAATTATATACTCTACTATTAAAAATAAGTGATGATTTAAGGTCACAGGTTTTTATTTTCATTCCCTTCCTGTAATTTAAGCCTGAATCTTTGTCATTTTACTGGCTTGGGTCCAGACATGATTGACAGCTACGGAAACAAAAAACAAATAATATGCAAAGTGAAGCACTGAATTAATATCTATGTGAATATGATGTTTTTACAAGTCAGTTCTTATCTATTTATGAGATATTACCATAAATAGGGAAAGACATGGTTTCTTTCAACTTTATTGCTTGTGAGGAAAGAACAACGCCACCTCCTTTCCCATTTCTGTAAGAGTTTTCTTTCTGATGGGTCAAATTAAATCCTACCTAATGCGAAAAGCTTTTCTAGAAACACTCTAGTCCACTTAATTGGCACTTAACATGAATTATCTCATCTTTTAAGGGTTCATGATGATGATGATGGCGATGATGATTTTAACTATAGATTAACTTTTGTGGAGTAATTACTGATTACTTATGAGAGTAATCTCTCAAATTTCTTTAAGAGATTTGAGAGCATAAGCTATTGTGACTTGCCATCCTTTCTCTTCCAGCATTGCTGCTCATATCAATTTTTACCTCCATCTTTCCATTACATACTTCAAGAGAGTAAAATCAATGGAGATAATTAACATTAAAATGAATTTAGAGATGGGTGGGGTTTCCTTTCAACCATACTAATTCATCTTTGTAATTAGTTGATATTTTCTAACCAAACCTAGTGAGAATTCCATGAATCTTTATTATTTTAATTTCACATAGTTCCCATATTAAGAATGTGTAATGTCTGTAATATTCTGTATTTTTTAATGTAATATATTTTTATATATATTTAGATTAATTGAAAATTCCCTTTATCTAAAGTTGTAAATTACTCATCTTGCTGTTTGTTTTTAATTTTCAGTAGTGTCAAATGTAATAAAGTATATTTTCTTCTATGCTGAAAGGCATATAACACGTTAGAAGGAATTTCTATATATTGTTAACATTTTGAAATGTTGGTGTTTAAAAGTGATAAGATTCAAGACTTGAAAATTATTCATGTATAATTATTTAGTCCCCAATGGCATTGGTCAGTGAGATATTACCATACATATTAGTACTTATGTTTGTTATTCTATACAAAGCTATGACTTCAAGGCAACAATATTCCCTATACCTTTACAAATCCTTTCTATATATTTTCCATCTTTAAAATAGTGCATTTTTATAATTACAGAATGATATTTAGCTCAAAGTAAATTAAATTTATTTTATCCATATGCCACAAAAGGTCATATTCCATCTGTTCATATTATCCACCTTATAAAATGAATAATATGTAGCTTTCTGAAAGATATACAGATGTTGAGTCTCTAGGAAGCCCGATCTTTTGTTTTCTTAGTCATTTTAGATGTCTGTTCAGTGGATTTTGACATAAATGTGAGAGAGTATGAATTCAATTTCTGGTCAGTATTGACACTTTAGTAGTGGATGTAATAAATGGCATACAAATGTTTTATTCATTATGATGTGTTCATTGTTTTAATGAACAGAAATAAGTATGCAAGTAAAAACCATGTTCCATAACAAAATGCTTCTTCCAATAATGTAGCTCATTATGAGTTCACTAGCCATACTAAGTTACACATTTGCATGAGGAATTCATAATTCACATTTTTTTCATTTGGAACAATAGCCTTTTAACAGAAGCCATAGATACAATGGAAGGGATTAAGTAGTCCTGAAGCTTTTATAGATAAAGGATAGACATCATTTATTTGCTTTTTAGACTGATGTTCCTGAAATTCATTTCTCTTTGCTAGTAAAACTTTTCACATATCAGTACTTCAGGAAAATTATCAGAAGTTACTTTTATAATTTATGTCACTTAATCATGAATTTCCATCAGTGTGAAATATATACACATAATATGGGGTATTGTCAGGGATTCAGTTTGCCAATAAGCATAAGCCTATATTTAATTCTGTCTTCATTTGTATATATTCATCTCTTACCTGCCCCAATTCAAGTTTACCCAGTGATATCCAGTGGTCTTATACACACACTAGATGAGGAAACTTATTCAACCCTTGCATGCTATTTGCAAAGAGATGTCTTCAACAGATTCCTTCTGATTATCAGTCTTTCAAATTAGAGAGATTTAAAGGTTAGTCACATTACAAAAAAAAAAATGACAATAGAAGACAAGATCGTGCCTTGGATAAATTTCTCTACTAGTGAACAGACAAAAGCAAACAAAACAGACAAAAAGCAAATAAATTCATGTTAGCATCTTTTATAAATCACACATAAACACCACTTATTCACATGACTGCTAAATTGCTAGGATGATTTAGATAATGGTGGGAAGTACTAACAAACACAAGTACTAATGTGTATGGTAATATCTCAATGACCATTTTCATGTAATGGTGAGTCTTGAGAAGTCTAGTTACAGAAGTGAAGCGTGGCATGTTTACTGCTTCAGAATCCTCAGACAGCAAACTTTATTCATTTTTAACAGAATGGTATTTATCAGGCATCATCTATGAAATAGAACTTTCTCTATGTGTTAGGTTAAAAAGTCAGGAAGAGAAGATCTAGGCATTTCTCAAAGAGAAAGAAACTTATTTACATGTTCAGGGAGTAAATTAAAAGCTATTACATCTCTGTAAAGATACAGCTCAAGTCAATTCAGATTAAAATGATAGTTGTATTTATATAATTCTTCAAATTCTACAATTATCTTTCTCATGCTTAGTCTGAGAACAGTTTGGTGTGTAAAATTATTATTAATATTTCCATTGTATTGGTAATTAACTGAGATTCAGAAAACTTGAAAGTGGAAGTGTCTGAACTCAAGTTTTCTGATGTCTGATTTTGCTCTGTTTCTGCATTCCCTGACCATGAGAAGAGCCTGGAAATACATCTAATTTGATCTAGCAATTAAATGAACTCTCTTAAAAACCAGAGGGCCCAGTGGAAATCTATTAGTGCATATAATTAGTCAACCAGCCAAATAGCTTTCTTCTCCCTTGGGGGTCCCTCATTCTGTCTGATTGTTTCAAATTCTGCTGATATGTCACTGTATGCTATTTTATATGGTTCCTTTGTTTCTTTCTCAATTTTTGTTAGATGATTGAAACTTGCTGGCCAAATTGGGCATAAGTAAGAAGGTCATGCTTTGAGTTTTTACCTTAAAAAAATATGCCTTTCCTGTTAATGGTGGGGGGACAGTTTCAAAATATATTCTTGGCAAAATGCAAAGTTAATTAGTGTGTATACAGGTTTCTATGTGACATCCTAATATTTTTGTAAGAAATAAAAATCCTGAGACTATTCACTGCAACTCCAGTGATATAGAATTCTTTTCCTACCATTATTCATGGTCAAAACAGTTAACTGACCAAACGTCACCACGTCTAAGTGCATTTTGTTTTAGCTTCAGAAAAACCTGGCATATTCTCCATGAAAGAGACACTATGCTGTATCTGGGAGGAGTCAGGAAAGAGTAATAAGTTATTGCCAATCATCTTTTTTTTTTTTTATTCAGCCAAATGTTAAAAGAGAAACTTTATTGATGTACTTGAGGTTTACACACTCGTCATCAAAACTTTGAAAGAAACTACAAGTATAAAATTAAAGTCAACCAAACCCACTCTGGTCTATTTTAATGCATTTATTTGTAACTTACAAAAACAGTTCAGGAAAAATGCTAGGCGAATGAACACAACAGGTGTTAACTACACTGCATCAAGCAAACCAGAATATATGTGTTATCCCACCCATGTACCAAATAAATGGCAAGACCTCAGAAGGAAACAGTTGCCATCATGTGCCTAGGCAGGCTGAACATTAAGGTTCCTGTCTTGCCATGGTAGAAAGCCTGTTTATTTATCACACTCCAAAAATCATTTGTGACAGATTAAAGAAAAATGTATTTAATAACCTAGTAGAAAACTACATAACTTAAATGTTGAATCTATATTTCCAATGTAATACAAAATGCCTGGATGAGATAAGATATATGGATAGTCTTTTCTTTCTCTGAAACACTTTATAAAATGTTTGGTTGGCGTTAGTGCCTGTGGCTCAAAGGTGTAGGGTGCCGGCCCCATATGACAGAGCTGGTGGGTTCAAACCCAGCCCTGGCCAAAAACTGCAAAAAAAAAAAAAAGTTTGGTTGGTGACTATTTAGAATATTTTCATACAGGCAAGTTCTTAATCCAGTTGGATTGCTATATGTGGTAATTGCCAAACAGTAGAATTTGTAGCCAATTTTAAGAATTAGATTTTGGTCTAAATTTCTCTAATGGAAATCTATCACCACTCATGCATTGCTTAAAAAAGAAAGATAACTTTTCAACATATACATGTATTTTATTTATTTATTCACTCATATCCTGTCTTGTTCCAGGGAAAATTTGAGGCAACCACATGCACATATTTAATTTTCATAAAATTTAGTGTATCATTAGGTTTGTAGAACAGATTGGACATCTTCAGAATTAGGGTTTGAAAACAGAAAATAAAGCATAGAATTTGTCTCATATTATCATTGCCTTAATTCCTTTATTGAATATATATCTTAATAACACAGACTACAAAATGTAATCAATGTTATCAGTACACTGAAATCATATTCAAACTATTTGGATGTAATAATAATAATAATAAACTGAATTTGTGACCCAATTTGAATAGATTTTACAATTTAGACTAATTCTTAATTTATTAAAAAATTAGATACAAACATCCACTTGAATTTTAGAGTGATCAATTCTGTAAGCCTTGTAAGAGAACCAGTATTTTATAAAATGCTATAGTCATGGGGTTGAATTTTATTTCACTAAAAAAAAGTATGTCAATTACTACCAGTACCTTAGAATGTGACCTTATTTGCTAAACTCTGCACTTTATTTTCTATTCTCAAATCACAATTCTGAATAAGTAGTTATGAAACAGGTTTTTTGCAAGTGTAATTAGTTATAATGAAGTCACACTGGAGTAACTTAATATGACAGGTGTTCTTATAAGAGGAGAAAGTAGAGACACACACAGAGAGGATGTTACACAGTTCAGAGGCAGAGATTGGAGTTCATGGTGTCACAAACCAAGGAATGCCTGGGACTACTAGAAGATAGAAAAGTCAAGGAAGAATTGTCCCTGGAAGCTTTAAAGGGAGCATTGCCATGTCAAAACCTTGATTTTTTACTTTTATCCTCCAGAATTATGAGAGAATAAATTTCTATTATTTTAAGCAACCCAGTTCTTCTTTATAGTAACCTTAGGAAACTAATGAGGATAAAGAATTTTGAAAATAAAAAATCACTATTTGTAAGTGACAAATATTCTCAAATTAAATTTCAAATGATGTCTTTCATTTTTTTCATTGGAAGTTTATAATTTCAAAAGTCATTTATCCTAGATATTTCAAAATAGTAATAGTACAAATACATCTTTGGAGACTGAAGATGATTAGTATGTTCAACTGAACTTATACTTTTACAGATAGTTTTCCCTTCATAAATTCATCCATTTTCAACATTTCTCCTTATCAGGGATTATCCCCTTTGTGCAGTTGTGTTGCATAACTCCTATTTCCAAATATTTTTTACTTTATTTGGAACAATTTTGTAAGACCATTTTAGGAAAATTTTCTCTTCAGAAACCTTTTTCTAAAATTACACATAACTTATGCTATGGAGATTTGTGTTTGTTTATACAAAGATATTTAACAGAAACATATGTTTATGTGTAAATGATCAGTCGTATCCATTTCACTTTAAATTTGACCGATGTTCTATTATTAAAAGTAAAACAAAATTGTGCCTAATATGTCTCCCTTTATATTTATCTTTGAAGTAAACTTTGGATTAAAATGTACACAACATTTGGCCAAGATCTGAGGGACTTCCATTCAGTGATTATTCTTTTATTTAATTGAGTGGGCATGCAGCCTTTGGAAAAAAAAAGAAAATGTGTGCATCCAAAATCCTGGCTCTAATTAGAGAAACTAACAGCAGCGCTGCTGAAATGCACCTGAGCCACATGTGTGGCCTTGGACAGCTAACTCTTTTTTTACAACAATTACAGAAGTAATTCCTAACCAAACAATAGACATCTGGCTACCATGAACAAATGTTTGAAAAATTACAGTAATGAAGAAATTATCTAGTATTGAATCTTGTAGCTGGCTACAGTTACATATGGGAAAGAAGTAGCTGATACCTGCAGGGGAAAAACATGTTGGCATCTGTATTTGTAATTTTTTTATTCTAATAATTATTTTAAATTTAGGTATTTTTTCCTAGCCTTTCAGAGTAGTTATAGAAGATTGAGCTCTATAGTCTTTCCAAGGGACATACTATAGTTTTTGCTAAGAAAACAATACTTGCATGGCAAGCAGAATCATAGCCTTTCTAAAAGATGTTCACATACTAATCACAGGAACCTATGAATACATTACCTTTGTATTTGCAATTAGTAAGGACCTTGAGGTAAGGATACTATCTTAGATCATTCATAAGTGTCCTTAAAATGTGTCCTCAAAATCAGAATATCTTTCTAAGGTGTGGTCAGAGAACGGGACATGTGACTATGGAAGAATGGCCAGAGAAATGCAACTTTGCCAGCTTTGAAGCTGGAGGAAGACCACGAGCCAAGGAATGCAGGTGGCCTCCCAAAGCGAGAAAGGTCACAGACATGATTTTCTACTAACGCTTCTGGAGAAGTCCCACCACCCTGCTCATGACTTGATTTTAGCTTGTGGAGACCCGTGTCAGACCTTCCAATCTGTACAAACTACAAGAGAGTAAATTTATATTGCTTTAAGCCACTAAGATTGTGGTAGTTTGTTACCACACTTACACAAAATGGGTAGACTTTTGTTGATACTTTATTTTTAAATATCTGACTATATAAAATGGATAGACTTTTGTTGATACTTTATTTTTAAATATCTGATTTTTCCTTAGAAATTCTAAGTAACCTTCAACTATTTATCATCTATTTTGTTGAAATTATACTCAGTTACTAGTGTGTAGTTTATGTAAGTATCATTTTGGATTAATCCCAAAATGCAGTATAAAAACATTTGGCCATAAAATAGAACAGTTATAAATATGTACATAACATTTAATTATGGTTGCAACAACCCAATCACTTAAAAACTTCAGCCCTTTGAAAAAGTTCATCTGGATGAAGCTGAAATATATTTTCTCTACTAGGATCATTGATAAAATTTGAGATACAATCACCCTGACTGCACTCTGCTTCTCTTCCCACCTGAATTGCTATCTGGTAACATGGGATGTTGTTACGCTAAGTGTCCAACACTTTTCCCACTGCCCAAATCCAGATGAACTTGGCTGAATGTAAGCCTGCTTATGTGTGCACACTTTTAATTTTATTATTGGCAAGCACTTATCATACCACCCTTGGAAGAGAAACGCAAATTATGTTTTGTGTGACAGGAGTCAGGAAAAGAGTATTGTATACTGCAGGGTCATCCTTTTTATTTAACCATATGCTAATGGAGAATCCTGATTACAGGCTATCACCTCTGATCACAGCATGTGTTGTATATCAGACTAGACAAGATTATGGCAGAAGCTGCAGCAGTAGACAGTGACGTTCTACCAATTCATCCTGATTCATTTTAATGAAGCCATTTATGTGTTTTCCGCACATTGTTACAAAAGTGTATATATTGGGTTCAAATGTTAAACAAGACAGGGCTCTACCATAGTGGGTGATCCCTAGAATTGTCCCAGCCAAACTTGAAGGCATGGTTTCCTCACAAAGGAACAGCTGCCTGCTTTATCACAATGGTGTGCTGGTGAGTGTTTAACAACCAGTTCTAAGGGTAGGAGTGTGGCATAAGGAACTATGACTTGTAGCATCTGCCAATTTTCATGTATAAATAGTTCCACCATGAACAATTTCAAGCTATGAAACTGAAGTCATTAATGTGCAATTGGAAAGAGATGCACACAAGCTGGCAGGGGCTGACTCAGGCACACTACTGGCTATCTCTAGACAGAGTTCCAGGAATTATACACACAAGGCATGCAGACAGAGCTAGAAGTAACTTGATTCAAAGGATATCAGCAATGACTATTATAGTCCAGGAATTAGTTCTTCCTTTTTCTCTTGGCACCACCTATGACTCATAGATTCTAACATGATCTGGGTTGTGGGGTGGATAGTTGGGGAGTTTCAGGAAGTTTATTTCAGGTAAAAATTAAAGTACTGTGTTATTTTAATTCTATAACTTTTTAAAGCTCAAAATTGAAGATTCAGTTATTGGTTTTGTGATTATTATATGAATTTAAATTTGGGGTGAGCATAGTTTTATGAGGGAAATATTCTTAGTAAATAAGGAAACTTATGAGGTAGAAACTAGGAAGTGTTATGTGCTTCCTCTCTGCTGCACAGAATCGATCAGATTTTAGTGTTTGAACATCTGAGAAACTACTTTTTAATTCACTCTCAATTTCCTACAATGGCACAAAATGTGTTTAAAAAGTGAGATTTCTAAATTTTAGTTGTTTTTTCTTGAAGGTCCATTGGCAAAACTTACTCTAATTATTCAATAAATGGATTACCAATACTCTCCAATTTGAAGCTTTTAGCAAGCTAAATTAATGAACAGAACATTGCAAGCAGGTTGCATTAAAATGTATTTCTATGAGAAAGTCTCTTGAATGTTATCGCAATCAGGTTGATGAAAATATCTCCGATTGTATCTGAAGTCCGCACACTGTACCCCATGATTGAATTATTGTACACAGCAATGATTCGATAAAAAAAAAAAAAAAAAAAGCAATGGAGGAAGGGAACACATTAAAAGAATACTAATAGCATATGCAATTTAATTTTGAAAATTCTGTCTTGTGATTTGGAATATATCAATTCGTGAAACTGATTTTTGGTACAGTATCTTTTTTTTTAATTCAAAAATGTCTATGCCAATTCAAAGTGAAATAAAGTTGAGATTGCCCAAGTTAACAGGGATGTGAATTTGACAAAACATTTAGATGAATTATAGTGAAACTTAAATTAAGACATCTTTTTCTCTCATGTCTTATTTTTAAAAATATATTTTGAAGAAATGGCTTTTGATTGGAGGCAAAAATACTGCTTGTGAAAATACTGGTTCTAAAATAATTATAAAGTTCAATATGGAAGGAATTAGAATGACGAATAGTCTTCAGAATGCTTTGCGTGCACCTCAGTACCTCAATGAAACGTATTATGGTTTTTAAAGAAGCCACTTGAAGGCCTGACTTCAGGAGATTCTAATTAAATAATTAACAATAAGTCGATTTTCCAAAGTATTTTCAGAAAAATTCCAATTATGCAGAATGAGATACAAAAATGAATTAAAATGTATGAATATATAATAACTATTGTGAGTATTTTAATTTTAATGTTCAGATAATCAATTGAAAGTATTTCTAAGTTGACTTTAATACATATGGTCAACTATGTATGGTCAACTTTTTGGTTAATACTATTTGAAAGGCAAAGCAAGATTTAAAGCCAGGGGTTAGTCTATAAATAAATATTTCAAAACATGAATTAATTTTAATCTTCGGTATCAGCTTTCACTCTGAAAATTGCCTCAATTTGGATGAGCTATTCTGGTTTTCCCCTCCTCCAGGATACACAGTCTTTTATTACCCTCTAGTCCAAGATAATCTCTCTTCTCTCCTTCACCAATTTCAAAAGCACTCCCCAGTTTGCCCAAATCTCCTCTGCCTCCCTCAAGCACACAGACCCACTAGCTACTACCCATTCAGATCATTAGCATTAGCTCATCAATAAAGGTAGAACTGAGAAAAGGGTAGAAAAAAATTGTTGACTTTAGGTACTTTCTGCTTTTTAGTTATCACTGAGCACAACATTGTACATGGATTTGCAACAGGAAAGAGAAAATGCAGGGCATTGTGCAAGCTAACATAGTATGTTACTTACGTCTAGCCATAAATTAATCCCTCATTTGCTGTAGTCTTTCTTTTTCCCATACTTTGTTCTTTCCCTTTACTTCACATTTCCTTTCTGCTCATTGAGTTGTTTGGGATCTACCCAAAGTAGAATCATAATCTTAGTCTAACAAAGGCTATTTTCAATTAGCGGTCCTTCCCCTGCTTTTCTTCAGTAAGAATTATTTGTGTGATATTTAAGTTAACATAGATGGTGGATAAGGTCTGCTGTGAAAAGAAGGAGCTTATAATGTCCCAGTAGAACTGCAGAGCTGATGTAGATATCTACAATTGTTGGTTTCAAGGAGGTGCCTTGCTGACTTACAATAGAATGATCAGATCGCCTTTATTAAAATGCAGGATTACTCAAACTGATTGACAGTCAATCACTGTAGAAAAATATATCCTGTCTGCATAAGATCATTAGAAAATCCATCAGCAGCATTCTGCTTATCCTCTATTGTAGCAGATCTTATGCATTGTAATATCCGTGTATATGTCTGTCTCTCCCACTAGCCTCTGAGCTGTTCAAGCATTGGGATTTTTATCTTATTAATCTCTATATTCCCAGAGTTTGGTATAGTGTGGGCACAAAACAGGCACTCAATGAGTAATTGCCGAATGAAGAAATCACAAATCCAATCAAGTCTACAAATTCTCATATCACAAATACTGCAGATCCTTGAAGAATATAATGAATTATTTGCATCAATGTTGCATGGTCTGCTGTAAGTCATCTGCCATTGGGAAGTTTCTCTTTATCTTATTAGTATTATCCAATAGTGTTCATGCAACTTGTATCTATTTTTAGAATGACTAGGATCCTATGCCATTTCTTTACCATTTTTTCCTTCACATCCAGCAATTCAGTATCCCAAATTTCAATATAATTTAATATGTAAAAACCTGATGAAAAAGAAAATATTTAACTTTCATAGTTGCAAGATACTTTACAGATTACAAAACCTGCTCGATTAACAAATTAACCAACTCTTACTCAGAGAAACTTAATTCTTCCAAGTTCAGAGGATTGGTAAGTGGTGAGGCCAAGAAAAATAACAAGTCTCCTAAACATTATTTTTCTATGATATTAACTAAAACTGTCAAAAAGAAAGAAAACAGAAATTAAGATTAATGGAGAAAAAGTTGAAGTAAAAAAGTAAATAAAAGAAAAATTATCTCTATACAATAGATTTACTTTTAATATTTAAATGCAAAACTTTTAAAAAATATATTTTCATTTAGTGAATTCTGACAATGTGATGGAATCCTGTCTAGCTCAGCTTCTCTCCAGATGTTGAGCATCTGAGATTTGCATGCAACAAGTAGTATTGGGGATACTTTCAGGACAACATCTGTCAGTGTCTAGGGGTAGTCTGACTGGGCAAAGTGAGTAGTTGAACTGTGGTACAGTTGCAACAAACACTCAGCCAATCCAATAGAGCTCTATCAAACCCCTTCAGAGAGGTCCCCAGGGTAGGCCAGGAAGCTATGTTTTGTATTCCTACAACAACAATCAAAAGAATCAAGCTGAGGATAATTTGAGGGGTAGGGTTCCTCTGTAAGCCTTCAGTAACCAAACTTTCTGGCAGCTAAGCTAATAAAAGCATAATTCCTAAAGAACAATCTGAGCAAAGCACCACAGTACTCACTGCCATCCAGTCCTTGTGCCACTCAGATGTACCTATTGCAGATAATAAATTCACTTTACCTGAGAACAGGTACACCAAGATTCAAGCTTGTTTCTTTTTCTATGTGTATAAAAACTTATGATAAAAAAGACTATAGCTCCTGCTACTGTAGCTGGTCAGAAGGTCACAACTAATAATATTTCTCTCCTTCAGTGCCCATTCTAGATTCATTTCTGCTGATAAGAATGACTTACTTGGTGACATAGATTCTCATCACTGATGTGAAAGATACCTATCTGCTAGTCCTCTATCTGCTCAGATAGTGGTTGAGGTAGTTACCTATTTACTCTCAAAATTGGAAAAGAGAGTACCAAGAGATGGCCGATTGTATCACCAGGACATGAAATACAGCTGTCCCTACTTCACCCATTCTAGAGCATCACTTCTACTTCTACCGTGTGGTCTATATCAGCTTTCCCATGGGGATAGTAACTTTTTCCATGCTCGCTGTTTGCTTGGTAAAATAACTCAAAAACCACCAGGTAGCTTCCATGGCTTAAAGTTTAAAGGGATATTCGCTGTGTACCCTAATAGATGTATTCAGTCACTGGGAATCAGGACCTCTAGAGGTTCAGAATCAAAAGTTGTGGAGATTCAAAACACAAATTCTCTGAATAGGTTCCTGGGTGAAAAGCTACATGGTACCAGTCTTGATTCTCAGGAGCATGAACTCTTATTTTATAGGTACCATCTAATGGGTTTTGACTTAGAGTGTCTATTGCATTTTGGAGGATGGAGTCTCAATATCAGAGGACATCATCTCTAAGCTGGAGCCTCAGATTAACTGAGTCCCTTAATCCAAGACAATGTTAAAAATAATTTTATGTTGGTCAAACTATCTGTGAAGTCTTGGAGAGTGGAACAGGATGTGGCCTTGTAGACAAAGCAAACTCAAGTACCTCTAGTATGTGACAGTAAAAATTGAGAAAAATTGCTGTCCTCTGTAGTGTAACAGGGGTCTGATGTCATCACTTTATTACAAGTAGCTTACTGCCTATTTGTGAGAAGGTGCCTCATTAAGGGCTCTGCACAGGGCTCTCTTGCTGTCACGTATATTTGGGAGCAGCAGTACCTAGATCAGTTGCTGAACAGGAATCATGCTGTTGAGCCCATTCATGATCAACATCCCCTCAGACAATGGCTCTTTCATTTATGCTTCCATTTTTCCAAAACTGGCTAAATGCTGGCAAAATCTGGATGATGCCAACTGGTCTGTATACTTGATTGCTTAGTGCTTCTTCTGTGATGGGCAATCTATGGTATGAATTGGGAATTATCACACATTACACATTTGTTTGTTTCTTTCTTTTTCTGCTCTTCATGCCCATTCCTATAGGTATATCTATACACCTTGCCTTCAAAAATATTTTTTCCCCATCCTAAAATTATTCTCTTTACAAACTCTTGATCAATCTTCTGATTCATCCATCACTGCTCAAGAGCCCACATATATTCTAACCTCAGGCCACTTTTAATCCACATATGCATCGCTCAAAATTATACACACTGGGAGGATTTCTCCTGGCCTCTGTCTTTCAGGCCCACCCTGTAACACATTTCATCCATTTCTGGCTGACAAACCACCTCAGCTCATCTATGACCTTCCTTAGCTCAGCCTTTTCCTTTCTCCATAAGCTATTCATAATGAATTCCCCATATACAGCCGGGGCATGCTAAGTGCTAAGTGAAGTGTGCCAATGTGACAGTGTTAGATGACATGAAGTCTGAGCCACCTGCTTGTGTTGCTTACTTGTGCCCTCTGGCCCTGTTCATGCCTGATGCTGGCATGATTAATTGCCACTGGGCATGATCAACCTATGACTAGATTAGTTTGGTAGAACCCAGCTCTGCATGGTAACTAGAAGTTCATTTAGGTGTTCTGTGTCTATCAAGACCCCTAGCATGCCATGGATCTTTATATAATAGCACATAATTTTCCACTGCAGGTGGCATAGCCTTACTCCAGATCATTAGCGTCCACATTACAGTTCTCTGTGTTCATGCTATCACTCCCCATGACACTTTTTGCCTACCACAGACACATACAATATCATACAGTCTGTTGTATTGTCTTCAAGCAAGGGTTCCATGTGTTAAAACTACTTGGATTACAACCAAAACTTAAAGACTCTTTAACTATTCTGTGTTCAACTCAAGGCTGTTGGTTTTTCATGTTACTTGTTTGTCAGGAATTGTGTTTCCTTCTTAGCAGCAAGAGATGAAAGACACAATAAATTATCCTATGCTGTGGAGATGACCTGGCATGTACCAGACCATAAACTTCACTGATGTAGCAAGTCCCTAAATCTTCATAGTATTTATTCCTCACCTACAAGGCCACGTGTATCTTAACAAGGTCGCCAACATACATATGTCTACTTCATCGAATCCACTTAATATAATGCCATTGAAATTATGGACCAACATGGTATTATATTATATATCCAAATCATTTAGTTTCCTTCAGGAAATATGTTGATTAGGCAAAAAAAGTTAACGAAGCCTTAGGATAAGAATGTAAATGTACATTTGTGTTCATTACATGCCAATATTTTACTTCTTTTGGCTTTCCTCATTAGAAATAGGAAATAATACATTCAGAGCAGTGGCTATTTACCAAGCTTCTGAAGCCATGTTAAGAGCCTGGACTTGGGTAAGGTGAGTACTTGAGTGTCTACTTGCATTAGATGTAAAACACTAGCATTAGATGTAAAACCAAAAATTCAGTAATCAAGATAAATATTTCACTGAAATATTTTTTTAAAGGTAATGAAAAAATACTAAAATTTTTAAAAAGAAAATAATTGATGTCACTTATTTTTTCTTTTGCCTCAACCTTCATTAGGTCTTGGCATGGTGTTGTTTCTGATTCCATTTTTCTGAAAAAAATTATTATATCTGGCACCTCTCCTGCAATTATAGGTACCACTTGCTTGAGTTTATAATAGTCCACTCTCATTTTCCATTTTTTATTTGATTTTCTTTTGTTGTTGGGGCAAGACTGGTGAATTAAGTAGGAGATATGATGAAGACTACAATTCCTGCATCTTTGATGACTTTAAGCAAATTTTACGCAAAACATTCTTGGCTGACTATATTGACCAGCTTCAGAAACAGTGTCAGAAGCTTCTAATGGCATTTCCCCTTCTAATAGACAATGGAATTAAATGCGATCTTTGCTTGAGTATTTCAGTTCTTTCTTCTACCATTTGCCACCTTAGTTTTGGCATTTGTATTTCACTTAGAGAAAGCCACCACTTGCTCTCAGCTTTCAAGAACGCATTTGGCTCTTGTGTTAGCACTATCCTCTGTCATCCTCACCAGTTATTATCACCCATATCATGAGACAGGGTTTGCCATTGGTCTGGTTCCCTCAGCCTCCAGTCCCATATATACGTGGTCCTGCCAGCTAAGTCTCACACTTCCTTGTATGTGTTCACCCATTCTTCCTTAGCAGACCCAGAACAAAGCCCAACATAGTCTGGTTTTTAGTCTTTGGTCCAGATGGGAGGAAGAGTGACTTCTGAGAAGGTGGATTGTGTATTGTCTTCAAAGGCCTAGTCCTGCATCGTCTTCAAGCAAGAAAGATTGACCCTCAGTATTAAAGAGCAGCCCATTTCTGAAGACGTATGCAGTACAGAACACAAAGTTTTCCATTGCATTGACCCAATGTTTTTTATCTTAAGACTTGAGGTCTCACCCTTTTCCAATAAGGACCTGACCCTGGCATGGCAGAATTTCTGAGGCTGATAATTCAATTCAATCTTCTTCAGAGTCTTCTCACTTTTTAAATTAAGTCCTAGGTCTGATTCCCACATTTTATATCTGGCATTGTAAGAAATATGGGTCTCTTCATACTACACCAACAAGACATTTTGGCTTCCATATTTTGCTTTAAACTGGTGATTAATCTTATCAGTCTTTCTTTGTCTTTCTCTAGTAAATTGATAGCTTCCAGCTGCAGCCATTCAATTCCATTGTCCTATACACATAGTTACATCTGAATTATTGTGCCCATCAGAGCATGCCCTTCTACCGCTATGTTATGCTAGTTCACCTTTGGTAAAACATTTAACAATCATTCTGCTATAGCATTCAAGGGAGTATCAGCTCTTCTTCTGCCCATAATGAGGTATACATTGCCAGTTGGTTGGCAGGTAATTAAACTCCAAAATTTCTTTCAGAATCTTTTTCTTTGGACTACCCAACTCCTTGTCTCCATTATCTTAGGTCAGGTTTCATTTCCTGTGAGCAAAATCAGGGACAGAAATTTGAATGAAAGAAGTTTAATTTGCTTGAGATCAACACACCTGTGGAGGTGTGAGGTAATCAGGAATGGACAGAGGAAGAAACACTGCCATGCTGTTGTAACTAAAGACTCGGCCCATTCCATGGTGAGCACTGAAACTGCAGGGGCTCACACTTTTCCCCAAATAGCACAAGGGAGCCAAGGGTTTGATTGTCAACATGAATCAGTCAATGTACATGAGTTCCCCCAGGGAAGAAAGCATAAGCATGGATGAGGCAAATCCCTTTGGCTGGGAACAATCCTTGGGGATAGAATTAATTATGATCAGTCCCTGACAACTCTTTCGACAATTGGGGAGATGATCCCTCTAGGGGTTTAAGGTGTTACATTACAGCATTCATTGTAAATAACTTGGTGAAAATATTCAAATGAATTCTGAATTTTTGAAAGATGATATATCTATCTATTTTTTTTCATTAAATCATAGCTGTGTACATCAATGCAATCATGGGATACAATGTGCTGGTTTTATATACAATTTGAAATGTTTTCACCAAACTGGTTAACATAGTGATATATCTATCTTAAAATATTTTTTTAAAGCATGCAAATCTAATAGAGGGACATATTGGTGGGTTCCTGTAGTCCCAGCTACTTGGTAGGCTGAGGCAGGAGACTCGTCTAAGCCCAGGAGTTGGAGGTTGCTGTGAGCTGTGATGCCGTAGCACTCTACTGAGGTTGACAAAATGAGACTCTGTCTCTAAAAAATAAATAAATAAATAAAAATAAACATGTCAATCTAGCTAAAAAGAAATCTCTTTTAATTTACAATATATTCTCTAAGCTATAGAAAAAAAAACAGAAAACACTTTTGCCCTATAATAATAGTGTTCTTTAAAATATCTTTTAATTTTCCAGGGAACAATGTTCCACCTGAGAAGTCAGTATGAATTCTACAAGAAAGAGGTGTGAAGCCCAGATTCTCTTTTGTTACTTAACGTATTTTCACCCATACTCCCAATATATAAGCACTTCAAATCGGAAAATCCCACCCTTTACTACAATTCCAAAATATATTTTTGCAGAGCATAATAAAATTTTAAATAGCATACTAGATAGATTTTGTTCCTAAACATCTTTATTTTTATGAGAAATATTTTCTAGGATTAATTACTGAAGCTATTAAGCCTTTTAAGAAACCCCTGAGGGCTGACAAAAGCTAAATAAGAAAGTGAGGAAAAGGAAAGTACAGGTTTCACATTCTGAAATTTTACTTTTCCAAATTACGGAAATGTAAGTATGTGAGGCCTGACAATTAAGTTCATGAACTCGTCCTAGAAACAGTGCTCCATATTTCACTGCTGAATATCCCTACAGTCAGCTCTGAAGCACTCCCCATAAGTACACCATAGCCTAATTTACCCTTCAAGGCAATTTTGGAACTCCTTCTGGAATGGCCATCAGAGCTGTTGTCATATTATGTTTGATGTCCTGACTGTAATCAAAATGTCTTCCTTTCATTATATCCTTTATCTTTGGGTAAAGAAAAAAGTCATTGTTTACCAGATGAAGTGGGGAAGGAGGATGTTCCAATACAGTTATTTGTTCACTGGCTAAAAACTCCCTCACAGGCAGCACCGTGTGAGCTACTGAACTGTCATGATGCGAGAGCCATGGGTTCTTGGCAAAAAGTTCCAGCTGTTTTTGTCTAACTTTTTGATGCAGCTCTTTCAGCATTTCCAAATAGTAAATCTAGTTGAATGTTTGCCCAGTTAGTATAAATTCATAATAAGTGAACCCTCTGATATCAGAAAAGGTTAGCAACATTGTTTTGACTCTTGCTTTGAACTGATGGATTTGGGTTGTGGAGATTTGGCTGACTTGCATTGAGTGCTTTGAATCTTTGTTTCAGAGTAGGATTGGTACACTCATGTTTATCATAGTAATAACTGGCACAAAACAGCGTCTTGCCTCTCTAAAAAGTATTGACAATCTTCGACTCTTCTTTGCTTTTGTTCATTGGTGAGCTCCTTTGGGACCATTTTTGCACACACCTTTCTCATGCTAAGATTTTTAGTTAAGATTTTCCTAACTATTTCTCTATTGATGTTTATTTGGTCTCCTATGCTTCTTACAGTAAGCCGATGATTTAAGTGAAATATCCAACAATTTTTTTGCAATGTTTTGTCAGTTCTGCTCATTACTGGCTTCCCTGACTTCTCTTCATCAGCAGCACTGTCTCTTCCCTCAGAAAAACTTGTAATTAATTTGCACACTGCCATTTTCTTAATAGCATTATCTCCATAAACTTGGATTAAGATGTCCCTGATTTCACTTCCACTCTTCCCAAATTTAACGAGAAATTTAATGATTGTTCATTACTTTAATTCAAGCTCCAACATTCTCTTGGTAGCACACAAAAACATGCAACAATCATGAATACCACTTAGCAAGATACCACCACATGTCAACATGGACACAGCTTCAAGACACTGATATACCAAAGTTATGAAATCTTACCAAGTTGTTTGTATAGTGCTGCCAATGTAAGTGCAATGAAAGTCTGTAAACTTAATTGTCAAACCTCAGAATTCATATTTACTATTATGTGTTATGCCCTCCATACCATGCTAAAACCATTTGCACATTACCTCCTTAATATCATACAGTCAGCTAAATTATCTCTATGGTGTCCATATGATTTGCCACCTTCTCAAGACTCCAGAGTCTTGGCTTGTCACCCATAGCACAGTGGTTATGGCACCAGCCACATACATCGAAGGTGGCGGGTTCAAACTTGGCCCAGGCCAGCTAAACAGCAATGTCAACTGCAACAACAACAACAACAAAATACCCAGGTGTTGTGGTGGGTGCCTGTAGTCCCACCAAGAGAATCACTTGAGCCCAAAAGTTTGAGGTTGCTGTAAACTGTGATGCCACAGTACTCTACAGAGGGCAACATAGTGAGACTCTTTCTCAAAAAAAAAAAAAAAAAGACTCCAGAGTCTCTCTACTCTATAAGAAAAAAGTTTGTCTTTGTCAGCAATTGTCTTTGTAAGATTTAGTCTAAGGCTTTTATGAAAAAAAGATTCATCCATTTCCACCCCTCTATGTTAAGTAGAGAATTTCCAGCCCTTTATAAAGGATCAGACAAGAACAGACACAAAATCATCCTCTCCATTTTTATCCATTTTATGTACTTTCCCGGTCCCTATCCAAACTTCTTCCTCCTCATCTAGTTCTAAAACAAAAACTTTTGAATATACCAATAAATACAAATGATAATGAAGGAGGAGAATGTGCAAGAAGCCTGGGCAAACTTAAGGACGGCAGAGCTAGCCATCCTCTGTTATGTTGTCCCCCATAAGTTGCTTCATACAATTTTCTCATATACGTGTTATGTGTGTACATACACGCACATACATATTTATATTCTTCTGATATACAAGCAAATAGATGAAGATGTTCCTGCCGCCAAGAGTGGTAATAAGACTAACCTAACTTCAGTATGTTAAGGGCGATAACCAATCCCTTTCAAATATAAGACCTTCCTGTCCTGGACCCCATGATAAGTAGAAATAAAGGGACAGATAACTCAATTCTCTGGAAGCAGCAGTATCACTTAAACATCAGCTGAACACATCATTCTGTCCCTGCTTAGGCAGTGGAGTGAGCCAAGCTTTCTACCACAGTATGGCTGTAATTGAGGATTCAGGGCACTGTTTAGGGATAAGTGCTAGTTCTCCCTTTTCTCTTGCTTCATAATAAGTGTCCTCTCCAACTATTTCTTTTGACTACAGAGGCTGGGTGATAGAAGGACACTGGTCCATGGTGAGGACCAGCAGACTTAAGTGTACTCAGACTCCCAACTCCTGTTTCCCCATGTGCTGAATCTCATTGTCAGCAAATTTTAGTGTAATTGTGCTAAACATGGATGGGTGAGATTTTGAAATGCTGGTTCTTGAAATCTTTGTTGAAGATTTAGAGGGAGAGTTCTCAGATAAATAACACTCAACATATGACATTTGGAAAGAGCTAAGTGTTAGAAAGAAAACTCAAGGAAGTTTTTTGTTGCTCTTTCAAAATATCAAGGAAGTACAAGTGATTTTGTTACATAGATGAATTACATATTGCTGAGGTCAGAACTATTAGTGTGCCCATCTGTTTTTGTTTTTGGTATATTTATTTATTTCTGTTTGTGAAAATGTCCTGAATTTGTTTATGTAGCTAACAAATGTCAACTCTGATTGCGATGTCAAAAACAGAAGATAATCTGCTTTACAATGAAGTTTATAGTTTGATTGCAGACAGGCAACATTCTAGGTATGAAAAAATTACTAATTGACTGAACTATAGATATTATAATAGATAGGGGGAAAAGTTAACAGTTTATGATAGTTTATTTAGCAATCTAGGAAGTTCACAACCATCAGCAATTTCAGCGCAATTTCAAGTGTAATTGGGAATTCAAGAATTTTGTGGATCAGTTAGTGCAGCAGACCTTGTAGGTAAAATTCATGTATATGTTTGATAGCATACCTGAAGGGATCTCTCTAAATTGACCTCAGTGGTCAGCAAACTGACCTGGACTACTTGACGTGTATTGTTTCGGAGCTCAGGGCATGTTCATATTTTACAATGAATTCATGACCATTAGAAGATGTTGAGTTGACCTATATGGTATCAGGGCATTCACAGCCACCATAGGTCATCTTTTCATCCATTATTTTCTCAGGAAATTGGCTTTGCTTCCCCAGGAACTTCATTATTTTCCTGTTGAGGTGGGGATGCAGAGTCTGTCACTGACTTCCATCTGGAGGAAGTGCGGAGCCCCCTTTCCTTTTTTTAGCGTACGTTATGCCTGATAGGTAAGTTTTATCCTTTATCCCCCTCCCAGCCTCTGCCCTTCTTAAGTTCCCAGCTCCTTTGCATCACTCCACGACCATGTGTCCCACTGTGTCGCTCCTTCATATTAGAGAGAACACATGTGTTTGTTTTTTCATTCCTGTGATACTTCACTTAGGATAATGTTCTCCAGTTCTATCCAAGTTGCTACAAAAAAAGATTATTTCATCCCTTTTTATGTCTAGGTAGTACTCCAATATATATAGATACCAAAATTTCTTATGAGTTGTTTAACAATTGCAAATATAGGAAAACAACTTTTCTGGTTTTGTTTGCAGCAAGAAGATGTTTGGATGAGGATGGAGGCAATGTAGTTAAAACAGAGAATGTTGTTAATCATCAATTGGTAAAAAGGGGCCTGATAAGCACCACTTTTCAAAGAATGGCTCTTTTGCCAAGAGCTTCAGAAAACTTAGTCTAAGCCAGTTATGTTTAACCAATGCTGTCAGCATTAACACTTTACTGGTTGACTAAGACAAAGGACTTCATATCTGCCACACTTTACTTGATACCAGTTAGATAGCAACTCACAACTTGCCAGGGCCAGGCATAAGTTCTAAGGGATCTTTCTGAACACATACCAGTCAAGGAAGAGCATACCCTGACCCCCACACCCAAGAGGGCAATTACACTAAAAAGTTCAGGATCCTCAAGATAAATTAGTGTTTAGTACCATAATTATATAAGGAAATAGGTTCTAAGACAGAGTACTGTAGAACAAGAACAACATGAAACAAAAATAAAAGTACTCACAACAATTACAATCAGTGGTATATTGGTAAACCAGTTTCCTGGGTTTCTTTGTATGTTTGCTAACAAATTAGCAGGATTCCTAATTTGTAGCATTTGACAACATCCATTGTATGGATTCTTACACTATATGCTGATAATTCAAGCTACTAATTTTTTTTTTTTTTTTTTTTTTTTTTTGTAGACACCGAGTCTCACTTTATCGCCCTTGGTAAAGTGCTGTGGTGTCACACAGCTCACAGCAACTTCCAACTCCTGGACTTAGGCGATTCTCTTGCCTCAGCCTTCCGAGTAGCTGGGAATACAGGCGCCCGCCACAACGCCTGGCTAATTTTTTGTTTTGCAGTTCAGCCAGGTTTGAACCTGCCACCCTCGGCATATGGGGCTGGCGCCGTACTGACTGAGCCACAGGCGCCGCCCTAAGCTACTAATGTTTTAATAGCAGATGTGCAAAATTTCTGAATATGTAACAATTGGCTTCAGGGAGCGATACAAACCAGTTCCAGAATACAACTAGGTATTAAAGACGGTAAAAGAAGCAAGACACAAAAGAGTTATCTTGGCCCCAGTCAGCTAAGAACAATCATCTCTTCTTCAACACAGAAGTATTAGAAATAAAAAAGAATAATTATACTACAAAGTTTTATACAAGTTGCATTTACAAATTAGAGCTTAAATAAATACTATGTAGCATATCTTCTGCAGTCTCAATACATTGTACAGATTCATTTAGCTTTATTTTCTTTGCCATCATTATAAAGTCCTACCCTGGAGAACTTCTGTGGTTATAGGTGTAGACTCACAAGTATATCTGGACTCACTAGACTCATTCCGATAATTGCCACCCAGCCCAAGAGAAAGTAGACATCTCTGAAGATTGATTAAAACCTTCTGGTCCAGGTATAATATACAATAAATTTCCAAAAAGTGTTTTTCATTTGTATAATATTGCTCAGAATCATATTTTGTTAATGAATGTATACATTTATCTAAACTTATATATAAACAATGTAAATAGCTTGAGATTTAAATGTCTTGGGTTTTATAGAATGTACACTCATTAGTCCCTGTGATCCTAAAAGAAAGAAATCCTACATTGGAACTAAAAGACCAGAAAGAGCAACAAAGTTAACTTTCAAAATGAATAGGCCTGCCATATTTAAAATAGATCCCCAAATTCCTAACTTTGTGGAAACTACAAGAAACAGGACTGTAAACATCAGTCATTTTGAAACTTCAAAGTTGTTGACTTTGTTGAGATGATGGATATGTTAATTAGCTTAATTGAATCATTCTACATTGTGTTCATAAGTCATAACATCACTTTGTAACTTATAATATAATTATAAGTGGTCAATTTATAATAATTTTTTTTTAAAAAATTAAGAAGATTGGCTCGGCACCTGTGGCTCAATGGGCTAAGTTGCCAGCCACGTACACCTGAGCTGGTGGGTTCAAATCCAGCCTGGGCCCACCAAACAACAATGATGGCTGCAACCAAAAAAAAAAACAAAATGGCCGGGCATTGTGGTGGGTGCCTGGTATCCCAGCTACTTGGGAGGCGGAGGCAAGAGACTCACTTGAGCCCAGGAATTGGAGGTTGCTGTGAGTTGTGATGCCATGGCACTCTATCCAGGGTGATAGCTTGAGGCTCTGTCTCAAAAAAAAAAAAAAAAAAAAAAAATTAAGAAGATTAACTGCTATTACTTGCATTTTAGAATTGATTTAACAAACATTTCTCTAAGATATTCTTTGAAACATTTAGTTTTTTTATTTTTTTTTTATTAAGTCATAGACAAAGTGGTTTCTGTTCTTTAGGAGTTCACATTCCACAAGGAGGGAGAGATGTACATAAAACATAACAAGCTATAACTATGATAACTGTTATCACGGAAGCAGAAAGTTCTAGGATAAAGAATAGGGGGATTATTTGAATTGTGAAATATTATAAATACTGTGAGGATAATGAACAGGTAATATGTCTGAGATTTTAACTGTCAGAAACAGACAGGATAAACTTCCAAATTTAGACACAACAGAGAAAACAAACGCACAAAAATAATTTCAAAGGAGAGCTTTTTCAGAGTGTATTTGAGATGGAATGAGAAATTCAGTGTAATTGGACCAACTATTGTATTGATGAGTAAAGATAAGTTTAAAAAGTTGTAACAAAATCCTCAACAATAAAAATGAAAATAAATTAAAAGTCATAACAGGGCCCAAGAGTTATCTATCAGTTTCAAATTTCATGATCAAAAGTTTGACACTTTTGGGGACCAGGTGCAGTGGCTCACTCTGTAATCCTAGCACTCTGGGAGGCCAAGATGACTGCCTGAGCTCACAGGTTCGAGACCAGTCTCAGCCAGCATTAGACCCGTCTCTAAAAAAAAATTATAGCTGGGTGTTGTGGCGGGCACCTGCAGTCCCAGCCCTAGGCTGAGGCAAGAGAATCACTTAAGCCCAAGAGCTATGCCATAGTGAGCTATGACAATCTACGAAGCTTGTAACAGCAATCTACAGAGGGTGACAAAGTGAGACAGAGTCCAAAAAGAAAACAATGAGACTTTTAAAAGGTAATGAGAAACTTCTTAAAATTATTTGATTTCATAGCTGTGAAAATAGTTGTATGGGTTTAAAGAGTTTAATCTACAAGAGTTTAAAGAGAAATGTCTGAACTAGAAAGATTAGGTAAAATTTAGGACATTATTTGGAAGGGAGAAAACATAAATAGAATTATATTTTTTTGTTCAAAAAATACAAGTTATTTTAATCTACAACTTGTCAAATTTTCTAATTACTCTTGGTGGGTGTTCTGTTCCAGTTACTTAGTCCTCTGTCATCAGAAGAGGAAATACCTGAAAAACATTAGTATTTCAAAATTTTAAGTTTGCAATTTTAAAACATCTTTGAGTAGACTATGTTTTTTTAAGGTTAAAAAATAAAGTTAGTATTACTAGGTGTGGAATATTACGATTCAGAAAAAGTTACACAAATTTCCATAACTTCTTAAACATCAGTGACTCTACTCTCAAATTCTCTAAATTATTAAATAAAAAACCTTTTAATGTATATATCATACTCAAATACACATACAAAGTATAATTTCATTATTTTCTTTTTAATTTCAATTATTATCAGACTGTTACAGAATATTTCTTAAATTTACTGTAAAAAGTTTAAGAGAGGAAAAAAGTTATATAATAAAATAGGCACTACCAAAACCCACAATAATGAGAGTGTACACCATAATAACCTTATGACCCATATATCAATCAGCATAAGGAAAAATAAATGACATAAAAACACAAAAAGATAACTTGTTAAAACAAAATAAAACAAAAAGTTTTGATCATAGGTTGTCAGAAATAGGTTAGATGGGAATTAGTAGTTGTCATTGACCTTGGAGAGAGTTGTAAACACTGCATGACAGCACAAAATCAATCATAATAAACTACAAAAAAAAAGTTTGTAAATAAAAAAACTAGTGAGAAATTTTCTTTACTTTTTCCACAAAAGAAGGCAATGATAAATGTCCAGAAAAGCAATAAAAATGGCTCCTTCATTTTGAACTAAGAAAAATTTTTGTGAAAAAGGATTTGGTAAGAATCTACTAATGAGAAAATGAGACTAAGCTATATGAGAACACAGAAAAATAATTATGGCAAATGATTGGTGCCTGTTATTTTATGATACCTCTTTAAAAATACTTCAATATTGCATATTCAGCCTGACACATTAACATCTTAGGCTTTCATAAAATAATTAGGAATAAAACCCAATGAGAGTTAACGACCTAGCTAGCTTGGCCACAAGAAGTAAACTTTGAATCTGTAACTTTGATTGACTTATTTCTATTTTAATATGAGAGGGCTATAAGTTATAAACTACTACTGTGAGAGTTAAAAATTTGAATCTCATCACCACTGAAGAACAAAACTGCTATTGGTGTAAATAAGATTTATCTAACACAAATTTTTGAAAACAGTATCAGCAACAGAGTGATTTATTGACTACCCCTATTATTTACAAGCTCTAATTTAAATTTTAAGAACTGCTTCTATTGTAATTAATTCCGACCAGGAAGTTAATCAGGCATTCATCTTTATTGGTTCACTACATGATTAATATGCTCCTGTTTGTTATGGTGGAAAAAAGATAAAACAGCATGCCTGATTTAAACAGGTCAGCCCTTTCAGGGTGTTAAACCAATAGAGATTTTATGTTTCATTTGAAAATCATGGGGAAAAATATTTTTGAAAAGTTTATGAAAGAAAGGGAGACAAATATCAAAAAAAAAGGCACTTCAGATTTCAAGTATTGGACTGAGAAGAAAGAATTTAAGTTATACATCCTCCCCTCACACACACACATTATTTGATGAAAGGAAAGAACAGTGATATTGATATGTATATAAGGATAAATCTATTATAATTGAAATATCTGAAAACATATTCCAATTCAAAGAGATAATTAGCGCTAAAATATAAAAGTGGAGTAGCAGGGGGGTAAAAGTATTATAATGGATCTTAATGGTTTTTAATGTTTGAAAGATGCCAACAAAGTGATGTTGAAAGGTGAATTATCCATTTATCCTGCTAGCAAACTCATAAGTGGGCTTCACTAAGGAATACTGCTGAATATATCTACAAGTTTTCAAATGAAATCAAAGCAAATTAATTCTCACAGGGTGGCAATTTTTCTTTGCATTTATTTTCCCCAGCATAACACGCTTCCCATCAAACACTTTGGAGGAATGCCTACTGAGGGCTGTGATGTATTCTCACAACAAAAGACAGTTAAGTGCGTGTAGACAGATATGACTTCACACAGATCATATATTTATTTCACTAATGATGTGTCAACTCCTCTTCCTATTGTAATGAATGGGTAAGTGGTTACCTAAGCAACGGATTAAAGATTTTTTCAGTAAGGGTGTGGCCATCTTGTCCATTTTATAGAAATCTGGAAGCACATATATTACCCTAGGCATAATATAATTCTAATGAAAGATCAATTAACAAGTGATCATCTGCTTTACCTGGTTCTTATTGCCTCATTAAGATTTTGACAAATGCTTGCGGAATGGAATATCCTTTTTCATTTGTTACTATTATAAAAGTAGTCAATTAACTTTTAAATAACTCATTAGAAGTAATTTAATGTTATCATTCAGGGATTGAATTATAGATGCTACTATTTTCAATGTATTAATCAAGGTATACATGTAATCCTAGGAAGTTTCTACTTAGTAAAGATTCGTGCTGCATACAACTTCACCAACAACAATGTACATGTGAATTATAATTGTCTTAAAATAGTCTTTACTGGATCAATTATTAGGAGGTATATGTTTAGCTAGTATGCATTATGGGACCAAAAGAGTTAAGCCATCATTTAACCTCCAAATAATTTGATTAACAACAAATAGGAATGACAATCTAACAACCCTATGGGAAAGGAGATTGACCATGTCTGGAAAAGTTTCAAAAATATCATGTGATTAAGGGTCCTTTGAAGGTAACTTTAAATAACAGAACTAACATTTACTGAGATTTCAAAATTATAACTACAATGGATAGTTGAAAGGCAATGCAGTGCATAAGGAATGGGATAAACAAACAAAACAAATAAATTAGTCCCATGCTATCAAATCCTAAATTCAACCAGATTCTCACTATTTTTGTGTCATTCTAAATTGCTCTTAAACCAGAGGGACATTATATCATTCATCCCAGTTGGGTTGTGTTTATTGCCTACCAGGATAGAATTTTAAATTATACTGTACTATTCCTTGGTCTAGTTAATATTCCATTCAAGATTGAAATAGTGGCATATTGTACCTATGAAATAAATTCACGTCATGTCAAACTGTGCACAACACTATACAAAAAAAAAAAAAAAACCTTTAGCTTGTGAGAACATTGTATGTCTATTCTTAGTATTAGAATATTTGCTATTTAGAATGTTAAGTGAAATGTGGTATTGAATCATTTCCAAGAAATCATGTTGCTTCCTGTCTAGCTTAAGCTCAAATTAATACTGTAAGTCTTCTAAGCAACACCAGTCAAAAACACATACCGAGTATACTTGAAGATGTTAGTTTTATGTTTGTAGCCACTGTTCAAATGTATTAGACTACTAGACAAGGAAACCAAAATAGAGTTTCTAAAATTTGTGGACCAGAGCATACGTTCTTGTATAATTACTCGTATAACAATGACAACATAACATGTAAATCTCAGATGAAAATTACTTTTTTAATTACAGATGCCAATTCCCAGTGGAAATATTCCCTTGTGTAGCAGTACATTTTTGAGGGATTTAAGTGTAAAATCAAACTTAGAAATGGCTGTAGGTGTTCTTTTGCTTCATATTATGATGTTGAATATCAAGACTATTAAAACGATAGAGTAAAATCTTGTTTAAAAAAGAGTAAGGACTGGTAGCGTGATCCCTCCTGCTTTTTTTTTATTTCTGAGTAATGTCTTGGCTACCAGACCTGAGACTCTACTATAAATCAATAGTGATCAAAACAGCATGGTATTGGCCTAAAAACAGAGAGGTAGATGTTTGGAACAGAATAGAGAACCAAGGGATGAATCCAGCTACTTACAGTTACTTGATCTTTGACAAGCCAGTTAAAAACATTCAGTAGGGAAAAGACTCCCAATTTAACAAATGGTGCTGGGTGAACTGGCTAGCGACCTGTAGAGGACTGAAACTGGATCCACACCTTTCACCATTAACTAAGATAGACTCTCACTGGATTAAAGATTTAAACTTAAGACATGAAACTATAAAAATTCTAGAAGATAGCGCAGGGAAAACTCTTGAAGGAATCTGCTTGGGTGAATATTTTATGAGGAGGACTCCCCAGGCAATTGAAGCAATATCGAAGTTATACTACTGGGACCTGATCAAACTATAAAGCTTCTGTACAGCCAAGAACATAGTAAGTATAGCAAGCAGACAGCCCTCAGAATGGGAGAAAATATTTGCAGGTTATGCCTCTGACAAAGGTTTAATAACCAGAATCCACAGAGAACTCAAA
>CAUYRH010017520.1:0-28771 GCA_963574655.1 Perodicticus potto
GGCCCGGGCTGGATTTGAACCCGCCAGCTCAGGTGTATGTGGCTGGCGCCTTAGCCCGCTGAGCCACAGGCGCCGAGCCTGGGGTCTGGCTCTTGCTCAGGCTGGTTATGAACTCCTGACAAGCAAGCCACCCACCTCAGCTCCCCCAGAGTGCTAGGATTATAGGCATGAGCCACCACGCTTGGCCTCCCTGCTTATCACCTTTCTTTATCACTCTTTCCTTTGAACTTCCCCAGCCCCTTTATGAAAACTGATGTAGAGTCACTTGCTGTACAGATGTTGTTTTACTAAGGGTATTTGTAATGTCTCCTACTAGAGCGTAGGCTGCCAGAACACAAAAAGAACCTGGATTCATCCATGTCCTACCCAGGGCTTTGTTTGCTGCAGGTCCTCCAAGGACTTTGCTGAACTTAACTATACAACACGATGTCTATAGAAGCAACGTCCTGCCAGGGACCGGACTGCCTATTTTGAATCTAGAAAGCAGCACTAAATCTTGTCATAAAAAGCCACTTAGGCTAGAATCCTTCACAATTCTGAATGAGGTAGGTTTATACAGTACAGATACAGTAGAACTTCTGTAATTTGACCACCTGCGGGACTGTAACAAACTGGTCACCATAAGGACCTGGGCTGGCTGTACTGATAAGTACATGTGGTGCATGTCCAGTCCAAGAAAATTAGGTCAGCTTAAGGAGGGGGTCAATAGAGGGTGGTGGTTTGCATTTGGATTCTGATACTTTATAAAACAATAATTCCTCAAAGGTAATGTAAAACAAAATGATCCCTTCACCTCTTCCACTCTGCACTTGATCAAGCATTTGACATTTGAAAGGCGCTTTTTGGATACATCTCTTTAAATCCTAACTACCACGGGTACACTGTGTGGCAGGCACTGTCCCATTTCATCAATTCACCATGAAATCTGAAGGAGGTGGGTCTACGGGTCCCCTTCTGGTGAGGTGGTTACATGAGGCTCTGGGAGGTAAAACACCTCAGCCCAGATCTGACAGCTGCTAAGTAGGGAACCGAGGATTTAAACTCGAATCCGTATGACCCCAAAGCCCATGCTCTTCTTCCTCCTCTTAAGCTGCCACTCACTGCGGCCCACATTTAGCACACCACATCATCCTTCCCAGTCATGAAGAGAGAATGGAACATAACGTGCAGGAACTTTCTTTTCAAACGTGGCCTCTGGCACAGTCACCTGGGCCCATTTTCCCGCTGCCCTCACTCACACCTTCCATGTTGCCCTGCAGCGGCAGGGAAGTCAATGCCACAAGAGCCCTGGCAAGGTGCAGGCTGGAGAGGCTGGCAGGAACGGAGGTGGACAGTCAGTGATGCCGAGGAAGCTCAGAGCTTCCTTTAAACATACCTGGGCCAGGACAGTGTCAGGCCACCCGGCCAGGAAGGCATCCTCTTTCAGCACTATAAAAACCTGTTCTCTCCTTCCACCAGATATACCGTGCAGCTGGGACAGATAAGATTGCATTTCACTCTTCCTAGACAGCTGGTGCACTCGGGAGCAGCCATCTGCCCCCACAGCAGCCCAAATGGTGAAGGATCGTATGACAGAGAAGACAAACCCAGTATGTCAGAGGATTAGCATCAAACTAGAGGAACTGGCAGGAGGACGTGGCAGGGAGCGAGGCCAGGGCTGCTTGTGCCCAGGGACCTGGCACTTTGGTGTGTGGGAGCTCTAGGACTTGGGGGGACTCTGCAGCTCCCACCGTCTGTTGGCTTTATTGCTTCAGCCTGGACATCTCATCACCCTGAAGCACGCACACTAAGAAAGGTAACCAGAGCCAATGGAAATGAGCCTTTTTACTTCTTAGCTGAGTAGATCAAACTCTGACAGAGCCAATGGAAATGAGCCTTTTTACTTCTTAGCTGAGTAGATCAAACTCTGACGTGGTATTTCTCTCCAAGAGTCATCAGATGTGTCTGTGATTGAGATGAGAAGCAGCTTCTGGTCACCGATTCACATCTAGGTCGCTTCCTTCCTGACCTTCCAGAGCTATCGACTTGCCTTTTCTCTGGATCCCAGGGGGAATACGGGTCTTAGAGAAGTTCATAGTGCCTAGGATCATAGTGCCTGCTGCTCTGACCCCGAGGCACTGAGGTCCTGCTCCAGATCCTCTAATACTTAAAAGATTAATATAGTAAAATCCGGGGAAAGTTCATCTCCATATACCATGCAGAGCCTCAACCCCCAAACACCATCGTGGAGTTACTGCTTGGAGTACCCTGGAGCTCACGTATGCCCTGGGTACTAATGCATCCCCTGCCTTTTGCCCCATTCATCTGCTTTACCTCCAAATCAGAGCTAGAGTCTTGACCTGGAACCAGTCAGAATGCAAAGGCTGAGGAGTGCTTTTCCAACCCTCCCTGCTTATTTTTATTCCAAAGCTCTGCTTGAGTTCTGGAAACAGAATGCTTGGCAGCCAGAGGCCCCTGACCTAATTCTTTATCTGGTTTTAACCAGATTAAGCCACAGGATAGCTCTGCAACTCCTGCTGCCAAAGAAGTGTGCCAGCACAGCCACAGAAAGGGGCTAAGGAATGAGATTCCAACTAACTCTCTCCAATTCACAGGGTTCCAGCCCCACGCGGCTTTAGGGTTGGAAAGGCTAAAGGAGGCTGTGATTTTGCTAATGGTGCCTGCCAGTGGCGGGAACTGGGGCTTGGCATTTTCCATGTGACATTTTTATTCCTAAGCAACTAGCTAGAAGCAACACAGGATTCTGGGGCTTCGGTCGCTGCAGTGAAGGACAATTAGCTGGTGGATAATACGGCTAAATTCCCGCACATAAGAAGGAAAAGAGGACTTAAATTTCTGGTGATAAGGCAAAAATAGTGAGTTAATTCAAGTATTTCAAGTACATACCACTGAGGAAGGCCACTTCTTCAGAAAAGTGACCCAAGTTTAGATTTAACAGCAGAGCATCTGAATCCACAACTGAGTTTGCAAACTCACCTACAAAAAGTGTTGACTATCATTAAACCCACCAGACGGCCAACAGGAGTATTTCAAAGGTGACTGTACTGATATTCGGCAATGAGATATGTACCACTTTATGTAGGATGAGTTTGCAAACTTAATTGTCAGACCTCATATGACGACAGTTCTGATGGTCATTTCAGGAAAACAGTTCCACACTTGCTCTGAAGGCTGGAGAGGCTGGCAGGAACGGAGGTGGACAGTCTGGCATCAAGGCAGAGCTTTCCAAGGAGAGCACCTTAAAGGTGACTACAGTGACAGCAACGGAAGTAGCACTTTTTCTAGGATGACTTTGCAAACTTAACTGTCTGACCAGGTAGACCTATGCTGTCCAACATGGCAGCCACCAGCCACACGTGGCCACTCAACACTTGTATTGTGGCTATCCAAATTGAGATGTGCTGTATGTGTAAAATACACATCAAATTTTTGAAGACTTAAAAAAAGAACGTACGGCCAGGCACCGTGGCTCATGCCTGTAATGCTAGTTGTCTAGAAGGCTGCAGGTGGACTGACTGCACTCAAGAGTTCAAGACCAGCCTGAGCTAGAGCAGGGTCCCTTCTCTACTAAAAATAGAAAAATTAGCCAGGCAGCATGGTAGGTACCTGTAGTCCCAACTACTCAGGAAGTTGAGGAAGGAGAGGTGCTTGAGTCCAGGAGTTTGAGGTTGCTGGGAACTATAATGTCACGGAACTTCCACCCAGGGTGATACAGTAAGACTTTGTCTCAAAAAAAGAAAAAAAAAGAAAAAGAATATAAAAATCTCTCATTAAGAGTTTTTAAATTGATTGCATGTTGAAATTATAATATTTCAGATATAGGTGGTGAAATTAAAACATATTATTAAATTTAATTTCACCCATTTATTTTTATGTTTTCTTTTTTTTTTTTTTTGAGACAGAGTCTTAAGCTGTTGCCCTTGGTAGAGTGTCATGGCATCATAGCTCACAGCAACCTCCAACTCTTGGGCTCAAGCAATCCTCTTACCTCAGTTTTTCTATTTTAGAAAGTCTTGCTTTTCTTCAAGCTGCTTTTCTTCTTGAACTCATGAGCTCAAGCAATCTACCTCCGCCTCCCAGAGTGCTAGGATTACAGGCATGAGCCACCATGCATGACCTATTTTTGTTTTTAATGTGGCTACTAGAAAACTTTAAATTACTTATGTGGCATACGTGGTATTTTTATTGGAAAGTGCTGCTCTTAACAATATTACACTCAATTGTTTTATTTCAAAGTATGACAAAATTTGCTAAGGAATACCTCTTTAGCCCAGTACCAACAGAACACTCTCATGTGAGTCCTTCAGAATTGTGGGCTCTGTCCAGGTGATAGTACAGGTAATGATTCACCTCTTTTATTCTCCTTCTATTTGAAGAGTGTCTTTCCATATATAAAAATGTTTTCACAACCATAATCTCTGACAGCTTAAACAAATGTCCTATTACTTTTATTTCTGAGACAACAGACAAATTTGACTAAAAAAAAAAAAAAAAAGAAATCAATATTCAAAAAAAAAAGAAAAGAAAAGAAAGAACATAACCAAAAAAACTAGTAAGGCTTGGCTCCTGTGGCTCAATCGGCTAAGGCGCCAGCCACATACACCTGAGCTGGCAGGTTCAAATCCAGCCCGGGCCCACCAAACAACAATGACAGCTGCAACCAAAAATAGCCAGGTGTTGTGATGGGTGCCTGTAGTCCCAGCTACTTGGGAGGCGGAGGCAAGAGAATCGCCTAAGCCCAGGAGTTGGAGGTTGCTGTGAGCTGTGATGCCACAGCACTCTACCCAGGGTGACAGCTTGAGGCTCTGTCACAAAAAAAAAAAAAAAAAAAAATTTGACTCATAAAATTTTATACATTCAGAAAATAAAGAACAGCCAGGCGTGGTGGCTCATGCCTGTAGTCCTAGCACTGCGGGAGGCTGAGGCAGGTGGATTGCCTGAGCTCAGAGGTTCGAGACAATCCTGAGCCAGAGTGAGCCAGAGTGCAACCCTGTCTCTACCTAAAAAAGCCAAGTGTTGTGGTGGGCGCCTGTAGCCCCAGCTACTTGGTAGACTTAAGGGCAAGAGAATTGCCAAAGGAGGAAAAGAAAAGAAATCAAAAAACTTCAGACTAAGATGAGTGAAAGCCAATTGGAATCAATATTCAGGCTCGGCGCCTGTGGCTCAACGGGCTAAGGCGCCAGCCATGTACACCTAAGCTGGCGGGTTCGAATCCAGCCCGGGCCCGCCAAACAACAATGACAGCTGCAACCAAAAAATGGCTGGGCGTTGTGGCAGGCGCCTGTAGTCCCAGCTACTTAGGAGGCAGAGGCAGGAGACTCGCTTGAGCCCAGGAATTGGAGGTTACTGTGAGCTGTGATGCCACAGCACTCTACCCAGGGTGACAGCTTGAGGCTCTGTCTCAAAAAAAAAAAAAAAAAAAAAGAAATCAATATTCAAAAAAAAAGAAAAGAAAAGAAAGAACATAACCAAAAAAACAAGCAACATACTGGAAGAAATTTTAGATATTAGTGTAAATATAATAAGGGATTAGTATAGCAAGAAAATCATACTGATGAGCAAAAGAAATTTAAATAATTTACAAAAGGATCAATTAGGAAATAATGTCCACCTATACAATCAAAGAAATTCTCAGTAAAGTGATGAAATTTATGTTGCTGCTATTGTTTAGCCAAAGTAGACACTAAAAATAAAAGAAAATAAGTGTGTCCAGTGCTGGAGAGTTATCTAGTGAAAAGGGCTCTTTTGCATTATAATTGAGTTATAAAACTGGTGTCACTTTCTGTGAAAACTACTTGGCAATATGTATTAAAATGTGCAAAAATGAATAAAATTTTTAAACTGAACTGAATAAGAATTCCAGTTCTGTTTGAAATCTATCCTAAAAGAAAGAAAGAAACCTAAAATACACTGTAGCTCAGTGAGTAGGGTGCCACCCCGACATACCGAGGGTGGCAGGTTCAAACCTGGCCCCGGTCAAACTGCAACCAAAAAAAATAGCAGGGCGTTGTGGTGGGTGCCTGTGATCCCAGCTACTCGGGAGACTGAGGCAAGAGAATCGCCTAAGCCCAAGAGCTGGAGGTTGCTGTGAGCTGTAACGCCACAGCACTCTACCAAAGGTGACAAAGTGAGATTCTGTCTCTGAAAAAAGAAAGAAAAAGAAAGAAAGAAAGAAACCTGAAATACAGGAAAAAATCAAAGGAAAAATGTATTAAAATATTAATTTTATTTTTATTTATTTATTTTTTTTTTTTTTGGAGACAGAGCCTCAAGCTGTCACCCTGGATAGAGTGCCATGGCATCACAGCTCACAGCAACCTCCAATTCCTGGGCTCAAGCGAGTCTCCTGCTTCCGCCTCCCAAGTAGCTGGGACCACAGGCGTCTGCCACAACGCCTGGCAATTTTTTGGTTGCAGCTGTCATTGTTGTTTGGCGGGCCCAGGCTGGATTCGAACTCGCCAGCTCAGGTGTACATGGCTGGTTCCTTAGCCCGTTGAGCTACAGGCGCCGAGCCTAAAATATTGATTTTTAAATGCAAAACATGTGAAGGAAAAAGACTTGGATAACACATTTAGTGATCAGTGTTAAAGCAGTGTGTAAAAAATATATGTATATATTTACATACCTAAATATATAAACTATTTATTTTAAAATATACTCCCCAAAATTCAATAAAATAGTGCAATAGGTTTTATCTCAGGGTAGGGTTATATAGGAGTGATTCATTTGTTCTTGTGTATTTTCCAAGTTTTCCACAATGATCTTTCTCTGTTATAATTAGAAGAGAAACTTTAAAATCCCTAAGACAGCGCTTCTCAACCTTCCTAATGCTGCAGCCCTTCAATACAGTTCCTGTGGGTGGCGAACCACAGGTTAAGAACCGCTGCCCTAAGAAGAATTATTTTTACAGCTTCCTTTGCTAACCTAATCTCGTGTCTAATTACCTCAAAAATAGAAAAGTCTAGGTATAGGTATTACTGTAATTTGAATTTATTTAGAAAAGTATTTACTATCTTCTGGATGACAACGCACAGGCCCTACCTCATCTGATTTCAATGAATTCTGTTCTGTTGAAAATCCTGCTGATAAATTTGCAAGTTCCTGTGCACAGTGTCATTATTCAGCTAAAGGCACCATTGCCTCTTTTTTTTTTTTTTTTTTTTTTGCAGTTTTTGGACGGGGCTGAGTTTGAACCCGCCACCTCCAGTATATGGGGCCAGCACCCTACTCCTCTGAGCCACAGGTGCCGCCTGGGCACCATTGCTTCTCTGGGGCATTTACTCTCTGTTCCAGGATCTCTGCAGCTTCAAAGGGGAGGTGGCCGACAGGGAGCAGGGAGACAGAGAAAGAACAAGGTGATGACAAAGACAGGAATCCCAACGGGGCTGAAGCATCTGAGTGTGGAGGGTGGGGTCACAGGGGAGGATGAGAAGGGAAAAGGGAAATGAGGAAGTTACATGGTTTTTGGTTACATGCTTTTCTATAAACCAACAACCCCAGCAACCATTTTTACTTCTTTCACGCTAAAACCTAATTGTTGTGGTAATCCTTTTTGTAATTATTCTTCCAGGATATCTTCTCACAATGACTTTACTTACAATTGTTCTTCCTTTATTCAAAAGCTGTCGAGTTGATAATTTCTGTTTGGCACTGAATAATTCCAGTCCTTTCTTTCCTTTTTTTTTTTTTTGTAGAGACAGAGTCTCACTTTATCGCCCTCAGTAGAGTGCCGTGGCGTCACAGCTCACAGCAACCTCCAACTCCTGGGTTTAGGAGATCCTCTTGCCTCAGCCTCCCGAGTAGCTGGGACTACAGGCATCCACCTTAATGCCCAGCTATTTTTTTGTTGCACTTTTTTATAAACCAACAAAAAACCTGCCATCCTTGGTATCTGGGGCTGGCGCCCTACTTACTGAGCCACAGGTACCGCCCTTAATTCCAGTCCTTTTCATATTTACTGCCTAGAAGGAAGGAGTTTAAGCAACAAACAGGTCTCCAATCCACCAAGTGTGTGTGTGTGTGGGGGGATGTATACCCCTAGGAAAAAGGAAAGAAAGCAGGTGACCCTAATCCCCTCATTAACTGAACCTCCAGATAATGAGTCTAAGGGTGTCCACTAGGACGAAGAAACCTTATCTACAGAATGCCCTTAACACAGAAGTTCTCAACCTGTGGGTCGTAACCCCTTTGGACTATATTAAAGGTTTGTGGCATTAGGAAGGTTGAGAACCACTGCCTTAGCAGGATGTCTCTGGCCAAAGGATTTCTTAGAACCTTGGCTCTCCATGGCTCCCTGGAGAATGTCATGTACATAGGCAGCTCCTGGGTTACAAATGAGATAAGTTCTATAGGTTTGTTCTTTTTTTTTGAGACAGAGCCTCAAGCTGTCACCCTGGATAGAGTGCCGTGGCATCACAGCTCACAGCAACCTCCAATTCCTGGGGTCAAGCGAGTGTCTTGCCTCTGCCTCCCAAGTAGCTGGGACCACAGGCGCCCGCCACAACGCCCAGCTGTTTTTTGGTTGCAGCCACCATTGTTGTTTAGCGTGGCGGCCTGGGCTGGATTCGAACCCGCCAGCTCAGGTGTACGTGGCTGGCGCCTTAGCCCGTTGAGCCACAGGAGCCGAGCCTATAGGTTTGTTCTTAAGGTGAATCTGTACTTAAGTCAGAACAGGTATATTTTATTGCCTGTAATAGCCTCAGTTCATAAGTGCAAGCTGTGGGTCAGTCAGATATTTGTAACTCGGGGACTGCATGTATTACAAAATAATGAGGGAGATAAAACGGAGCTTTTTGGTAACTTAAATTCCTTGCACGGCATACTTTACTGAGGCCCTTCTGGCATTCTGAGTCCAGAGAAAGAAGGAGGTGGTGCTAGCAAGACACCTGCACTGCCCCAGGCCTCTCTCCTCTTCATCTGAGCCCCTCGGTTCCCTCATCATTGAAATTATTAGTAAAGTTTGATACTGGGTAAGATTTGTGATCCACACGAATGGCTTGACAATGTGTTTTTTCCTCACCTAACCCCCCAGCACTTGATGTCTACTTTCTAATTTTTCCATATTTTCATTGTCTATCCTAGACTTCACCACATTACCTGTATCGTTCATATTTTAAGACGTGGAGCCACAAACTAACCCACTTCCCTAATCGCGACAAGCACACCTAGAACACCAGGTGTCCCCATGAACAAACCCAGTGGCGTTGACCCTTTCTTAAGAGGGACAGGATGCCTGCTCCCTGGTGCCCGTCAATGGTAAAGGGTCCCTTTCCCAGCTGGGAGTTATAATTTAAATTCAAGCCTTGTAAAACATTTTCCTTTACAATACGGGCATCTCATTTGCTGTCCACTTTCACTCTGCTCTTCAACAGGGTCTGCAGATGCTGCCTCAACCACTCCACGTATTTGGAATTTTCTCTTGCAAAGCCTAAAGCATGAGCTGATGCTACAAGCCTCAAGGCAAAAAAACCCACTTAAGTCAAAGCAGCCCTGGAACTGCCAGGAAACTCACTGGTTAACACATTTGGTTATAATTACTGTCTCCCCTGGCTGATAGAGACCTGGAAATGGCCCCTTGCCAAGCCAGTTGGGAAGCTGCTTATGAGGCCTGAGTTCAGCAGCCACCTGCAGTTCTGGAGACCGCTGCTCCTAAGTGCAAGCCATGGGTCGGTCAGATATTTGCTGCCTCCACATCAGCATGGTAGGTTAATGAGTCCACATAAAGTCCTTAAAACAATTCCTGTCGATTTAAAATCCCGGAATGTGGAGAGAAAACAGTGGACGGCAGCACTAATCCAAGACACAGCCCATTTCAACATACTTGAAAAAAATCCCTGTATTTTTTTAATTTAGGCTAATCTTACATAATAGATCATTATATAGTCATTTTTCAAAAGAAAAAGAAATCTCGGTGATTTCTAAATGAAAAAAACTATAAGATATTCTCAATTTCTATAAAGGATCTCTTCATCCAAAGAATCATAAATCAGTGGACACAGGAAGCCCTCCTCGAGGAGTTGCTTAGATTCTTGTTTATGAAAATTGAAATGCACACAATCATTTGGGCCAAATTTACTAAGCACCAAACAAAAGGCAAAGTGTGAGTGGCCTCAAGTAGGGGCCAGCACACTTTTTATATGAAGAGCTAGACAGTGAGCACTTTAGGTCTTTGTTACAACTACTCAGTCAGCCTTTGTAACACAAAAGTAGCCACAGACAATATAAAAACAAATGGAGCCAGGCCCAGAGGCTCACCCCAGCAATGCCAGAACATTGGGAGGCCGAGGCAGCAGGATTACTCGAGGCCAGGAGTTCAAGACCAGCCTGGGCAATGGAGACCTGATCGCTACAAAAAATAGAAAATCAGGGGCATCACCTGTGGCTCAATGAGTAGGGCACCAGCCCCATATACCAAGGGTGGCGGGTTCAAACCCGATCCAAGCTGAACTGCAACAAAAAAAATGGCCAGGTGTTGTGGTGGGGGCCTGTAGTCCCAGTTACTCGGGAGGCTGAGACAAGAGAATCGCCTAAGCCCAGGAGCTGGAGGTTGCTGTGAGCCGTGAAGCCATGGCACTCTACCAAGGGCGACAAATTGAGATTCTGTCTTTAAAGAAAAAAAAAAAATAGAAAATCAGCAGGGCCTAGTGATACGCACCTGTAGTCCCAGGCACCTGGGAGGCTGAGGCAGGAGGACCGCTTGAGCCCAGGAGTTCAAGGGTGCAATGAGCTATGGGATCCTGCTCTGTTCTCCTGGGCAAGGGAGTGAGACCCTGCCGAAAAAAAACTTTTTAAAGGGAATGACTGTGTTCTAATAAAAATAGATGGTAAACTGGATTTGGTCTGAGAGTTGCAGTTTGTCCGGAATGTGAAGGGAAAGCGAGCATGGAAGAATCAAATCCACCTCTTGTACTCTCAAAAATACCCCCAACTCCTACTCCTGGCCCAGTAAATGCATCCTGCTCAAAAGGCATGAATGAGGTCTGGTTTCTTCAAAGGCAAACACACAGGAATACAATATTTAATATTTCTTGGGTTAAAACCCACAGCACTGCTACACAGTTCACAGGCCTTTAAAATATGGAAACTTTGGTCATTGTGTCCTCCATACCTCCCTTCTGTCAGCCGAGAAAACAAGCCCAGAGAAGTTGAGTGTCAGCCGAAGGTCATACAGCAAATTAGCAATAGAGTCAAGAAACAGTAAATGTGTACAACTATTATGTATCCATAAAAATTTAAAAATTGTTTTAAAATTAAACAAAATAAAATACATATATTGAAGGTAAATCTTAAAATACACAGACACAGATGCACACTGGGTGGCCATAACAAATAAGGGTGTTCTAACAAATAAGCATCTGTTTTACTTTTTAACACCCATTACCACAGAGTAACAAAGATGAGCTTTCACACTTTGCTTCAGCAAGAAAGTAATTTTTTCCAATGATGTCTCACACAAAACACCAATATAACACACACATGGAAAAAGGCGCTTCTCTCCCTCTGCCTGGGCACACACAATGCTAATGGGGCGCCTTGAAGGTATCCTAATGATCAAGGAAACCAGTGAGTTCAAAAGTGATTTTATTCACTATCTCCTAGCCCCTCAGTACTGTCCCCTCCTTTCTAGCACAGCCCTCTCTCCTTCCAGCCCCACCCCAATGTCAGCCCCCAGTCCCCCACCTCCCTGCAGTGCCCTCTCTCCCAGCCCTTCCCTCCAAACTGCTGTCCAAACTTACTGAAAACTGGATCCCAGTTCTCTGACAAACTAATTTGTGTGACCTATTAAAAACTAGTAAATTAATATTTCTAGGGCAGCACCTGTGGCTCAAAGGAGTAGGGCGCCAGCCCCATATGCCAGAGGTGGCAGGTTCAAACCCAGCCCCGGCCAAATACTGCAAAAAAAAAAAAAAATTAAAAGGCTCAGTGCCTGTGGCTCAAGCGGCTAAAGTGCCAGCCACATACACCTGAGCTGGTGGGTTCAAATCCAGCCCGGACCCGCCAACCAACAATGACGGCCGCAACCAAAGAATGGCCGGGCGTTGTGGCGGGCGCCTGTAGTCCCAGCTACTTGGGAGGCGGAGGCAGGAGACTCACTTGAGCCCAGGAGTTGGAGGTTGCTGTGAGCTGTGATGCCATAGCACTCTACCCAGGGTGACAGCTTGAGTCTCTGTCTCAAAAAAAAAAAATTTCTGCTAAAACCTAACCTGCTTCTGATAAGTGTTTGATATTTTACTCTTCCCAGACATTCAGCTTTGAGTTTTAAAGGGGCCTTTTGTAGCTAAACACAGTGGGGTTTTTTGTTTGTTTATTTTGTTTTTTTGTTTGTTTGTTTGTTTTTTTGAGATAGTCTCACTATGTTGCCCTTGGTAGAGTGCTGTGACATCACAGCTCACAGCAACCTCAAACACTCGGACTTAAGCAATTCTCTTGCCTCAGCCTCCCAAGTAGCTGGGACTATAGGCGCCTGCCACAACGCCCAGCTATTTTTTGTTGCAGCTGTCATTGTTGTTTTAGTTCCCCCGGGCTGGGTTCAAACCTGCCAGCTCTGGTGTATATGGCTGGTGCCGTAACCAACGTGCTACGGGCGCCAAGCCTAAACACAGTGTTTCTGAAACTGTTGGACAGCTTTTCCAAAGATGCCCAGGAGCTACGTAAGACAGGGGAATCTAGGCCCCTACCTCTCTCTGTTGCACCCAGAGAAGGTTTTATTTTGTAAGTTTCCTGCTACAAGTTTTAAAAACCACACACATATGCCAAAGCACTGACCCCCACCGCGTGAAGATCTCTGTTACCACAATGCCAGTACAGAAGCTATTTTAACAGTGTCAAGAATTGCAAAGCGTTTGAAATTTTACCCTCCCTTAGAAACTAACAAGTTCTCCCACTGATTTTATGGGTGCTGGCAGAAGGCATAAGACTCCTAGATTAGCCCTTTTTATGCCATTTCTGTGAGCCCCAGTTTCCAGGCAGAAAGGTTAAAGAGGGACAAAGGACGCACATGCAGTAGGCTGCATTATGGAAGAGAAGCCCGGACAGGGAAACCAGCATCTTTCCTGAAGGCAATAAGCCTGCCTGCCTTTTGTGCCAGAGAGAGGCTAGCTCCACCTCCCAGGGCTGTGCATTATGTAACATCCTTGGAGAACCAGTCTGGAACAAAGGACAGACGGTGCCCATGCCCACAAGATGTGCAGGAGGGACAGGCCCTTGGAGAACTATCTCCCAAAGGGGAGTGTGGAGAGGGGACCGGTTTGAGGCTAGGCCTGCCCAGGACTCCCAAGGAAGGGAAGCCTCTTAGATTGGGAGTCACAGGGGTTGGAGGGGAAGGAAAAAAATCGTGCAAAAGGACAAATAAGCTTTGTCTACTTGTTTAGTTTGAAAGCACATGCTCCCTGTCCCCTCTTAGGACATAGTTAAAAATTCTCCTTTTGGCCCACAGGCTCTTCACGACCAGGTCCCTGTGGTCTCTCAGGCGTCTCTCAGCATCGGTCCTTCCCCTGCTGGCTCTGTGCAGCCACCAGGCCTTTCTGCAGTTGCTGGCACAGACCACACTCATTCTTGCCTCAGGGCCTTCACAGCTGCTGTTCCCACTGCCTGGACCTCCTCACCCCATTCAGGACTCTGCTGGGCCCACAGTTACTTCCTGTCCCCTTAGGTTGTCTTATCTTTCTTCCAAGTGCTTGTCACTATCTGACACTACATTATATTTATTTGCTTATTTATGGTCTCTCCTCAGGAGAGTGTAAACTCCTTGAGGGCAAGTCCTTTCTTTACTGCTATACCCACAGTGTCTAATGTCTGACCACCAAAAAAACAACTATTTTTGATCTTACCGATGGTATGCCTTATGCATAGAACTGAGTCCTCCCCAAATTCACATGTTGATGCCCTAACCCAGGCATCCTCAAACTTTTTAAACAGGGGGCCCATTCACTGTCCCTCAGACTGTTGGAGGGCTGGACTATAGTTTAAAAAAAAAACTATGAACAAATTCCTATGCACACTGCACATATCTTATTTTGAAGTAAAAAACAAAAGGGGAACAAATACAATTCACACCAACGCATATGGCCCGCAGGCCGTAGTTTGAGGACCCCTGCATAGTCCCTCAGAATGCGGAGACAATATGAGGTTGGGGTGGGCCCCCAACCGGCATGGCTGGAGTCATTGTAAGAAGGGGGATTTGGATGCACACAGAAGGACGATGACATGGGGGACAGGGGAGATGGCTGTCCCCAAGCAAGGAGGGGGCCGGAGCAGACCCTTCCCTCAGAGCCCTAAGAGGAAATCAACCCTAAGGCTCAGACTTCCAGCCCCTAGAACCGTGAGAACAAATTTCTCTCATAGCTTCTTTGGTACATCAGCCCTGGAAAACTAATACACTCGCAAAATGAATGTACTTTTTTTTTTTTAATTTAAAACTCACAAAATGAAGCAAATAAATCCCTCTGGTAAATATGAGTTTTTCTACTTTGAAACTTGTCAATAAAGGGACCCAAAGCTCTTCCCACAAAGGTTTCTCACTGACCTGCAGACCCATAAACACAGAACAGCAGCATGGAAAGGTCATGGGCCTGCGTCTCGATCCCAGTTCCATCCCTGACTGGCAAGTCATTCAGCCTCTGTAACCTCAGTTTTACCAACTTTAAAATGGGAATACTCGCCCTGCTTGTGAAGCGCACATGTTACATGCGAAAGCTCTCTGTCAAGCAGGGCACTGTGGAAATATTAATTACTTGGACACAATTAGCAAAATGCCAGCTGCCATGACGGGTTAAAAACCAATAGTGTCAATCAACTGCTATCCACCCTCAGAGGCAGGAGTCTGACAGAGAAGCAGCGCTCTGAAACATTTCAGTATGTGCTTGCTCCAGTACCTGTATACCCAAGGGTGCTTTTTATCCCCCAAACATTACTTCAAACATGTAAAAATGATAAATACGGATGACAGTGTTATGGCGAAGACTGAGGAGAATGCCAGTTCCTCCACGTGACCCGATCTCACCCTGTGTCAGATGACAAGTTCACAAAGCGGCAGGCACAGACGGATGGAGGTGAAAATTCCCTGTGTGAGCAAAACACACACAGGGGGTTCAGAGGGGCAGAGGTGCTTGCTCCCGTCCCGGGGACTTCACGCAGCCCTGCTCTCCACTTCCCGTGGCTGGAAGAAGAGTCCCAAGGAACTGGAAGCCGCAGAAACAAGAGAATAGAAAAGACCTCCAGAAACCAGGGCAGAGCAGCAGCAAGTGTGCAGGACAGTCCGTGTTCCAACTGCAGCCCAGGACCCACCAGGGACGACGGGGTGGTTCCTCAGATGCCCTGCCTTACCGAACCCCGACCCATCAGAGGGGACAGACGTTCACTCTCCTATGGTGCGACTCGAAGATGTGTCGGACTCTGACTGCCAACTCATGCCAGGGCTCACCCCTCCGAACAATTCGGCCCTTGGGCCCCACAGAATCAATGGAGACAAGAAGCCGTCTGCCTCCCCCCGTGCCACGGCCTCCACCCCCAAGACACTGTCTCCTTCCCAGGACTCCCTGGGGCCCAGGCCTCTCCCAGCATTCCCAAGGTGACGAGGTTGCTCCAAACCCAATTCAGGAAAAACTGCAGTATCGTTATCCATGGATTTATCTGGAAGTCCAGCAAAACAGCACCGAGCTGAATTGGCCTCTTTGTTCAGAAAAGCTCTTCTCTCCCTCACATTTCACCAATTACAATGAATTTGGGATCATAGGGTCCTTTTTCAACATTGCAAAGTAGGTTAAATTCATCAATCTCTCACGGAATTCTTCTTGTTTTTTCCTAATACCTGCTTTTTAAAAACTCTCCATTAAGCTAAGCTTACACAGAATAAATGGACATTTAAATGGTTAAAAAGATAGGAGAAAAAAACTGGAGGGTTAAAAATAGAGACATAGACATTTGAAATCAAATAGAAAACCAGGAAATGAAACTAACATCTTACAACCACCTAATCTTCAATAAACCAAACAAGAACATACACTGGGGGAAAGACTCCCTATTCAATAAATGGTGCCGGAAGAACTGGATATCCACATGTAAAAGACGGAAACTGGACCCACACTTTTCTCCACTCACAAAAATTGATTCAAGATGGATAAAAGAGGGGAGAAGGGAGGATGGGGGGCGGGAGGGTAATAGGTGGGACCACACCTACCGTGCATCTTAGAAGGGTACAGGTGAAACTTACTAAATGCAGAATATAAATGTCTTAACACAATAACTAAGAAAAAGCCATGGAGCCTATGTTAAACAGTTTAATGAAAATATTTCAGATTGTATATGAAACTAACAACATTATACCCCATGATTGCATTAATGTACCCAGCTATGATTTAATAAAAAAAATGAAAGATGGATAAAGGACTTAAATTTAAGGCATGAAACAATAAAAATCCTCATAGAAAGCACAGGAAAAACATTGGAAGATATCGGACTAGGGAAAGACTTCATGAAGAAGACTGTCCTGGGAACTGCAACAACAAAAATAAACAAATGGGACTTAATTAAACTGAAAAGCTTCTGTACAGCTAAGGAGACAACATCCAAAGCAAATAGACAACCTACACAATGGGAAAGGATATTTGTATATTTTGAATCAGACAAAAGCTTAATAACTAGGATCTATAAAGAACTCAAATTAATCCACATGAAAAAAGCCAACAATCCATTTATCAAGGGGGAAGAGAGATGAATAGAACCTTCTCTAAAGAAGACAGACCAATGGTTAGCAAACATATAAAAAAAATGCTCATCATCCCTAATTATTAGAGAAATGCAAATCAAAACCACCCTGAGATATCATCTAACCCCAGCAAGAATGGCCCACATCACAAAATCTCAAATCTGCAGATGCTGGCGTGGATGTGGAGAGAAAGGAACGCTTTTACACTGCTGGTGGGACTGCAAACTAATACAACCTTTTTGAAAGGAAGTATGAAGAAACATCAAAGAACTCAAGCTACACTTCCCATTTGATCCTGCAATCCCATTACTGGGCATCTACCCAGAAGAAAAAAATCCTTTTATCATAAGGACACCTGTACTAGACTGTTTATCGCAGCTCAATTTACAATCACCAAAATGTGGAAACAGCCTAAATGCCCACCAACCCAGGAATGGATTAACAAGCTGTGGTATATGTATACCATGTAATACTATTCAGCCATTAAAAAAGATGGAGACTTTACATCCTTTGTATTAACCTGGATGGAAGTGGAATACATTATTCTTAGTAAAGTATCACAAGAATGGAGAAATTAGAATCCAATGTACTCAAGTTTGATATGAGGAAAATTAATGACACAGTGGAGGGTGCAGGAAGGGAAGAGCAGAGAGAGGGAAGGAGGGAGAGTGGTGGGGTCTCAGTGTGTGACACACCTTTTGGGGGCAAGGCAAAATTATAAGAGGGACTTTACCTAACAAATGCAATCAGTGTAACCTAGTTTCTTGCACCCTCAATGAATTTCCCATAATTTCAAAACAAAACAAAACTGGAGGGTTATGGTACATGCCGTGGAGAGCAGACTTGGTAAGGAGCCAGCTGAGAGGGGCATCGCCAGAGGGCAGCATGACAAGGACCCTGGAGGCTGGCTGACCACGGAGAGGGGCCCTCTAGGAGTTAAGAGGAGAGCCCAGAACAGCAGGGGCTGTGGTTCTGCACCCAAAGGCTGTCCACCTTGCTGGTCACAAATACATCTCTGGGTCGCTTCATCCTACTCCAAAGCCCACTCCTTCCAAACTTAGCCTGGAGAAGCAAAGCGATAATGGCTCACAAACATGCACTGTAAACATGTCCCATTCAAGGAAATATTGAAACTTTGCCGAGTCTAGACAGGTAACAGCACATGCACCAGAAGACTCCACAGAGTATTTTTTAAATTTATTTTCACAGACTGCCAAGGCTGGATTCAAAGAGTGGACACCCTGTCCACTAGAGCCTAGAGGAGCCCCCTTCTCACAAGCTATTGCCATTCCTAGCTGTCCTCAGAGTCCCCAGAAATTTACGTGATTGCTGGGAAACAGACAGGAGCGAATGGATCAAAGGCCACGTCCCTGAGACATGTCCTGGGCTTATCAACAAATTTGACTTGGCCCTATTTTCAAAAGTTTCTAGTAAACTCACCTAGACTGGTAGAAAAAAAGAAAAAAAAGAAAGAAAAATAATCTAGGATAGATGAAAGGATATTCTGTTGTATAATGGAACAAAACTATTTTGGTTGTGTTAGGGAAGGCTGACTCTGACCACACCCCTCTCTGATGACTTCCCTGATATCTAGGCCTGGATAATGGGCAAGGGCACCTGGACCTTCTGGTTCTTGGTTGAAAAATGTGATTGCACAGCCAAGATGGGCAACCTATGGCCCCAACACACATTCGCACATTTCCTGCATGCTTGTGGCCTCCACCGCAAAGCGTGTTATTTATAGAAGAAGGAACTAGGCTAATTTGGACTCAAGTCCATTGAAAATTGCCCCAGATTAAGAGCTTACAACCATGACCACAGCAAATTAGTAAAAGAGCTTGGGTGTGACTTTACCTCACCTAATTTGTTATTAAACATGGTAATTATTTTGAGAGGGTGTGCCCTGCTCGTATTCATTAGCTATGTGGCCTGCCTCTTTAGATTGCAAAACCATAAAATGACACAGCTCCTGGGCTGTAAACAGCACGATCATGTGTAAGGATTACGTAACAACAGGTATCCAGGGACCTGGCACCCAATGGGAAGTTGCTTCATGTCATGAAAAACACGGCCTCTTTCCAGAACGCTGGGGATTTAAGCCTGAGAAGCAACAGCCTGGCCCCCATCAGAACAGGGCAGGTGGTCCCCTCTCCCCACATGTATAATCAAAGCCCAAGGCAAGTGGGGGTGGGTTTAGGGAGGGCTCCTCAGAACCCTCCACCACCCCCTAGCGAGTCGCATTCATGTCATTAAGTCTCCCTGCGTCAGTACTGAGGGCTCCCAGGGGCAGGGTGCAATTAAAAGCCATTTTTGCTAATTCTAAGTGAAGCCAGAATGACCAAAGGAAGAGATGGAGGCAAGGATGAAGGTGAAGTTGTCAACACATAAGGCCTGCTGATCAGCACACGACCTCATAAGCTGCTGGACAGGGGAGAGCACCAGACAAACAGCCTTCAAGAGAGAAACGCTGACCGATGGCTTCATGCACCTTCTGCCTCTGTCCACGGGGCAGGATTCCTCAGAGACTGCTCCAGCTCCTCCCAAAAACACACACGCTTATTCTCTCTCATTCTCTCTCTGCCCCACCACCTCCTTCTTTCTCTGACACATCCAAGTATAACAAAGCAAAATAGTTTAGACCAGGGGAAACCAGTCACCGCAAAATGTGTTGTGAAATACTAGGGAGAAAATTTTATTTTATATGAAGTCAGTGACATGATACATCTGAACTGTGTTCAAAAGGTATAGAAAGCTATAAAGTTAAAGCAAAGTCTCCTTCCCTCCACCCACCTGTCACAAGTTCATCAGTAATTTTTCACAGGTCTTATCACAGTACATTAGCATACATATGCTTCTACCCAAATGGGATAATATTTTACATACCCACTTAGCAATGGAACATAGCCCCCTTTCCAAGCCAGTTCCTATAAATCCTTTCTCGTTATTTTTCAGGCTATATAGCATTCATTAGTATAGCTATTTGTGATACATTTAACTGCTACTTTCAGTGGATAGTTTTATTTCCAGGTTTTTACTTTTGAAAACAATACTGCAAAGAACATATATCTTGGTTTAACAGTGTGAGAATATTGATAGGGCAGATTAATAACAGCAAAACTGCTGGGTGCGTTGATTTTAATTTAGCCTTGCTATTGAGGCTCTTCCACCTTAAGAACCCCAGGCTGGTGAATGCAATCTAAATGACGTTATTTTGATCACAAGAAATACCACGCTGGGGCAACCACTTCCCACGGGCTCAGCCAAGGGAAACATGTAAAATCTGGACTGAGAGCAGCCACAATCCCTTCTGGCAGGGATTCCTCAAACCTTAATAACCTCACAGGTCTCCGTGTCCTGGATCAGCTTTATACATTAAATAATGAATCAAGAAAAGGAATGAGCCTTCAGTTTGGAAAGTGTACCTCTGGCTTGGCACCTGTGGCTCAACAGGCTAAGGCGCCAGCCAGGTTCGAATCCAACCTGGCCTGCCAAACAACAATGACAGCTGCAACCAAAAAATGGCCGGGCATTGTGGCGGGCGCCTGTAGTCCCAGCTACTTGGGAGGCAGAGGCAGGAGACTCGCTTGAGCCCAGGAATTGGAGGTTGCTGTGAGCTGTGATGCCACGACACTCTATCCAGGGTGATAGCTTGAGGCTCTGTCTCAAAAAAAAAAAAAGGGTGGTGCCTGTGGCTTAGTCAGTAGGGTGCCAGCCCCATATGCCGGAGGTGGTGGGTTCAAACCCAGCCCCGGCCAAAAACTGCAAAAAAAAAAAAAAAAAAAAAAAAGCCCTAAACTCCGGGCTCAAGCAATCTTCCTGCCTCAGTCTCCTGAGTAGCTGGCACTATAGGCACGTGCCACCCCACCTGGCTTTCGTTTTGCCAGAAACGAAAGGTCATATTCAGAAGTTTTCAAGATTCATCCATGTTGAAACGTTTATAGGTGCTTTATTTCTTTTCATTGTTCAGTAATAGTTCATTGTTTGGCATACGACATTTCGTTTATTCATTCATCAGTTGGTAAACACTAAGGTTGTTCCTGGTTTTTGGCTTTTATAAATAATGTTGTTAGGAACATTTGTGTTCCAAGTTTTTGTATGAACATATGTTTTCAATTTTCTTGAGTAAAGTTGCTTCATCATATGGTAAAATTCTATGTTTAACATTTTGAGAAACTGCCAAACTACTTTTTACAGCAGCTTCATCATTTTACATTCCCACCAGCAATGTATGAGGGTTCCAATTTCTCCACATTCTTGCCAAGATTTATTTTCCCTCTTGCTTTTTATACGCCTTTATTATAGCCATTCTACTGTGTGTAAAGCGGTAATTGTCTTGATTTACATTTCCCTAACGCTTTTGGACACTTATATACATTGGGAGAAATGTCTATTCAGATCCTTTGCCCATCTTTTAATTGAGTTAGTAACCTTGTTGAGTTTTAAGAGTTCATTATTTATTTTGGATGCTAGACACTTAACAAGTTTATGATTTTTAAATATTTTTATCCATACTATATGTGTTGTCTCTTCACCTTGTTTTTTCTCCTTACCTTCTTGATAGTGACCATTGATGCACCAATTTTTTTTTTGAGACAGAGCCTCAAATTGTCACCCTGGGTAGAGTGCTGTGGTATCACAGCTCACAGTAACCTCCAACTCCTGGGCTCAAGCGATTCTCCTGCCTCCACCTCCCAAGTAGCTGGGACTACAGGCGCCCACCACGACGCCCAGCTATTTTTTGGTTGCAGCCGTCATTGTTGTTTGGCGGACCCCGCCTGGATTCAGGTGTATGTGGCTGGCACCTTAGCAGTTTGAGCCACAGGCGCCAAGCCGATGCACAAATGTTTTGATTTTGATGAAGTCTGTTTTATCTGCTTTTCTTCTTGATTTTTTTTTTTTTAGAGAAGACTCTTGCTCTGTCTCTCAGGCTGTAGTGCAGTGGTGCAGTCATAGCTCACTATAACCTCTAGTTCTCAGCTCAAGCAGTCTTCCTGCCTCAACCTCTGGAGTAGCTAGGACTGTAGGCGATGTCACCACACCTGGCTAATGCTTCAGTATTTTTTTTTTAAGAGACAGAGTCTCACTTTGTCGTCCTTGGTAGAGTGCTGTGGTGTCACAGCTCACAGCAACCTCCAGCTCTTGGGCTTAGACGATTCTCTTGCCTTAGCCTCTTGAGTAGCTGGGACTACAGGCACCCGCCACAACGCCCCGCTATTCTTTGTTGCAGTTTGGCCGGGGGCCGGTTTCGAACCCACCATCCTTGGTATATGGGGTTGGCGCCCTACTCTCTGAGCCACAGGCGCCGCCCTAGTTTTACTTTTTTCTATATATTTTTGAGACAGAGTCTCACTTAGTTGTCCTGGAGTTGAGTGCTATGGCATTATGGTGATCCTCTTGTCTCAGCCTTCTAGGTAGCTGGGACTACAGGCACTTACCACAATGCCTAGCTAGGTTTAGAGACTGGGTCTTGCTCTTGCTCAGGCTGGTCTAGAACTCCTGAGCTCAAGCAGTCTGCCTACCTCAGCCTCCCAGAGTACTGGGATTACAGGCATGAGCCGCTGCAACTGGCCAGTTTAGTTTGACATTTATTTATTTATTTAGAGACAGAGTCTCACCATGTCACCATAGAGTGCAGTGGTGTCATCGTAGGTCACAGCAACCTCCAACTTCTGGCCTCAGAGTGATCCTCCTGCCTCAGCCTCCTGAGAAGCTGGGATTATAGGTGCACACACTAGGATGCCTGACTAATTTTTTTTATTTTTTGTAGAGACAGTGTCTCGCTTTGCTTAGCCAGGTCTTAAACTCATGAGCTCAAGTAATCGTCTTGCCTCAGCCTCCCAGAGCAGTAGGATAACAAGCATGAGCCACTGTGCCCAAAATTAATTTTAATTTTCTTTTTTTTTTTAAGAGACAGAGCCAGAGTCTTACTCTGTTGCCCTTGTCACAGCTCATAGCAATCTCCAACTCCTGGGCCCAGGCAATTCTCTTGCCTCAGCCTCCCAAGCAGCTGGGACTACAAGCGCCCACCACAACGCCTGGCTATTTTTTTGTTGCAGTTTGGCTGGGGCTGGGTTCGAACCTGCCACCCTCGGTATATGGGTCTGGTGCCCTACTCACTGAGCCACAGGCGCCATCTTAATTTTAATTTTTAGAAGAGACTTGGTCTCTCACTATGTTAGCTAAGCTGGTCTCAAACTCTTGGGCTAAAGTGATGCTCCTACCTCAGCCTCCCAAGAAGCTGGCATGACAAGTGCATGCTGTCACCCCTACCATACATATGAATTTTAGAATCAGCTTGCCCATTTCTATAAGATAAGTAGTTCAAGTCTTTTTTTGAGACAGACTCTCAAGCCGTTGCCCTGGGTAGAGTGCCATGGCATCACAGCACACAGCAAACTCCAACTCTTGGGCTCAAGCACTTCTCTTGCCTCAGCCTCCCAAGTAGCTGGGACTACAGGCGCCTACCCTAGTGCCTGGCTCTTTTAGAGACAGTCTTGATCTTGCTCAGGCTGGTCTCAAACTTGTGATTTCAGGCCTTCCAGAGTGCTAGGGTTACAGGTGTGAGCCGCCACTCCGGGCCCTGTAAGGCTATGATATGATTTCTTATTCATTTATAGCCCACTGTCTGAATAATAGCATTGCGCATGTTAATGTTCCAGAATTATTCATTGTCTTTTAGCCTTCCTAACTTTATCTTATTTTTTCCCTTTACAGGAAATGACTTAGAGGCCTTACAAATACGTCTGTGCATTCTTGCTTTAGACTTTACAATTGAGGGCCAACCCAGTCTGGAAGCACCTCTTATTAATGTTACAAGGAAACCACTACCTCAGAAAACAAAAGAAAGGAGAAGACTTACAATAACAAATGCCATTTAAAAAAATTGTTTTCAGAAAACATTAGAGGAACTTTGGAAATTTTTAGCATTGTAAAGAGGAAGCTTTACAGGTAAATGGATTTGACAGGCAGGCTCTGTCAAAACTCTGCAGAGGTTTACTATTCCTTTCTGAGGACTTAGCGCACAGTAATTCTGTACTGCTTTTTAAATCGCTGTTGATCAGCTTGTGGGTTTTTGGGTTCTAACTTTTTTTGGTATGTTAAAGATACATTGTATTACATTATAATACATTTTTCAAAGTTAAGTTATTTTTCTTCCATTATAAATACAAGTATCAAAATATTCTTGCAACAAAATTATAAGTAAACATTTTTTCTCAGCAAGCGTATCTTTTTATTGAGAGTGGAATGCTAAACAGTTCTTATATAGCATTTGGACACACTTGTATTTTTTGTCAGAGGTCCTGCCTACATTGAAAATATTAATTATATAAATTTGTCCTTCTCACATCTACATTGGATCGCGTGGTCACCTGCCTCAAGGAAATGCCTTTTTTAAAACCTAGATTTGCAGAACTCCACTATTTTTATACCTAGCTACCACTTTGGAAGAAGAAGAATCAGAACCCTGACCTACTCAGGGTCCCTGGAATAGTTCTCTCTCCGTATGTATTGCTGCAGTGCCCAGGACAGTAAAATGGACTACAAGCGGCGCTTCTTGCTTGGCGGGTCCAAGCAGAAGGTGCAGCAGCACCAGCAGTACCCGATGCCCGAGCTGGGTCGAGCACTGAGTGCTCCCCTGGCATCTACAGCCACCACTGTCCCCTTGGGTAGTCTGACTGCTGCAGGCAGCTGCCACCATGCCATGCCCCACTCCACTCCCATCGCCGACATCCAGCAGGGCATCTCTAAGTACTTGGATGCCCTCAACGTCTTCTGCCGTGCCAGTACTTTCCTCACAGATCTTTTCAGTACTGTGTTCAGGAACTCTCACTATTCCAAGGCGGCCATGCAGCTCAAAGATGTGCAGGAGCACGTCATGGAAGCAGCCAGTCGGCTGACCTCGGCCATAAAGCCTGAGATCGCCAAAATGCTGATGGAACTGAGTGCTGGGGCTGCAAACTTTACCGATCAGAAGGAATTCAGTCTTCAGGACATTGAGGTAGAGTATCTTCTGTGTCATACTTAGGTAGGAAAACATAGTCCAGAGGTGAACGTTGTCATAGTTTTTCCACATCGCTGTAATGGTCGCCCTTGTCCTTCTGTTGGTGCTCCTTGTAAGAAATTAGTGTGTGCCAGGTTCTGAATTGCTTTCGTTTCAAATTAAATAGGTTAGAAGATTATTAAACAAATGAGCCTAAATTTTACGTTTTTGTCCTTTACATTTCAAATTAATTGATGCTGACTTCCAAATGTCAACACTGTTAAAAGTGCTTAATGGGTACTTTTTTTTTCTTTTTTAGACTAACAATAAAATTCAGTGTTCTTTCTTTCTTATTTTGACTAGTAGATCTTCCATAACAGATATGGACTAAATTTTTCCTAAATGTATGTGCCAAATGAAAATTCAAATTGCTGCTGCTTTTTTTTTTCCTCTTTGCAACAATTTGTATAGAACTGGACAAATTGCTGCTGTTAATCAGAGACTGAAGTTCACTCTGTAAAAAGCTTATATAGGGTGGTGCTTTTGGCTCAAAGGAGTAGGGTGCTGGCCCCATATGCCGTAGGTGGCAGGTTCAAAGCCAGCCCTGGCCAAAAACTGCGGAGAAAAAAAAAAAAGAAAGCTTATATAAATCCATTTTTCAGACTTTCTAATTTTTGGTCACTCTCTGGGTTTTCCTTTTCCAAGAATATTATGGGGGGTACAGATGTTCTGGTTAGACAAATTGCTTTTGTACAGTTTGAGTCAATGTTGTAAGCATGCCCATCATCCACATAGTGTGCATGGTACCTATTAGGTGTGAATTTGCCCATCCCTGCTAACCTGTTTGCTTTCTGATGAGTATTTTTTTCATATGTGCACATAGGTGTTTTTTTTTTTTTTTGAGACAGAGCCTCAAGCTGTCACCCTGGATAGAGTGCTGTGGCATCACAGCTCACAGCAACCTCCAGTTCCTGGGCTCAAGCGAGTCTCTTGCCTCCGCCTCCAAGTAGCTGGGACTACAGGCGCCAGCCACAACGCCCAGCCATTTTTCGGTTACAGCAGTCATTGTTGTTTGGCAGGTCCAGGCTGGATTCGAACTTGCCAGCTCAGGTGTATGTGGCTGGTGCCTTAGTCCGTTGAGCCACAGGTGCCAAGCCGTATATGTGCACATAGTTTTGATCGCTTGGTTCCAATTTAATAGTGAGTACACGTGGTGTTTGCTTTTCCATTCTTATGACACTTCACTTAGAAGAATGGTCTCCACTTTTATCGAGCTTAATACAAGAAATATTGGTTCAATGGCTGGGTACTGTTGCTCATTCATGTAATCGTTCTCTGGGAGGCTTAGCCAGGCAGATCCCTTGAGCTCAGGAGTTTGAGACCAGCCTGAGCAAGAGTGAGCTGATCTCTACTAAAAAAATAGAACAATTTGGCTCGGCGCCTGTGGCTCAACAGGCTAAGGCGCCAGCCACGTATGCCTGAGCTGGCGGATTCGAATCCAGCCCGGCCCACCAAACAACAATAACGGCTACAACCAAAAAATGGCTGGGCGTTGTGGCAAGCGCCTGTAGTCCCAGCTACTTGGGAGGCGGAGGCAGGAGACTCGCTTGAGCCCAGGAATTGGAGGTTGCTGTGAGCTGTGATGCCGTAGCACTCTATCCAGTGTGACAACTTGAGGCTCTGTCTCCAAAAAAAAAAAAAAAAAATAGAAAAACTTGCTGGATGTGAGGGTGGACACCTGTAGTCCCATCTACTTCGGAGGCTGAGGCAAGAGGATCTCTTTCTTAAGCCCAAGAGTTTGAGGTTGTTTTGAGCTGTGATAGCATATCACTCTACCCTGAGCAACAGAGTGAGACTCTGTTTCAAAAAAAAAAAAAAAGGGCGGCGCCTATGGCTCATCGAGTACAGTGCCAGCCCCATATACTGAAGGTGGCGGGTTCAAACCCGGCCTTGGCCAAACTGCAAAACAGAAAAATAACCGGGTGTTGTGGCGGGCACCTGTAGTCTCAGCTACTCGGGAGGCTGAGGCAAGAGAATCGCCTAAGCCCAGGAGTTGGAGGTTGCTGTGAGCTGTGTGATGCGACAGCCCTCTACCAAGGGCGATAAAGTGACACTCTGTCTCTATAAAAAAAAAAAAAAAAAGAAAGAAAAGAAAGAAAGAAATATTAGTTCAACATTTTCTTTTATGGCTGAGTACTTGGGTTGTTTCCATATCTTTGTGATTGTGCATTGTACTGCTGTAAATATTTGACTGCAGGTGTCTTTTTGCCTTTGGATAAATTGAATTTATTTTATTTTATTTTGAGACTAGTTCTCACTCTGTTACCTGGGCTGGAGTACAGTATTGTGATTATTGTTCACTGTAATCTCCTACTCCTGGACTCAAGCAATCCTCTGGCTTTAGCTTCCCTAATAGCTAAGACTATAGGTGTGTGCCACCATGTCTGGCTAACTTTTTTTTGAGACAGAGCCTCAAGCTGTCACCCTGGATAGAGTGCCGTAGCATCACAGCTCACAGCAACCTCCAATTCCTGGGGTCAAGCGAGTCTCTTGCCTCTGCCTCACAAGTAGCTGGGACTACAGGCACCTGCCACAATGCCCGGCCATTTTTTGGTTGCAGCCGTCATTGTTGTTTGGCGGGCCCAGGCTGGATTCGAACCCGCCAGCTCAGGTGCATGTGGCTGGCACCTTAGCCGCCTGAGCCACAGGCACCAAGCCTCCCCTCTGGTTTTTAATGTTTGTTTCAAGAAATTACTGTTTGCCAGAGGTCCACTTACTCCGAGTGAGGTACCCTTTTGGTTTGGTTTGTTTTAGGGGCCAAAGGTCACATTGACTCCAAGTGCTGTTCCCTTTTGGCTACACTATTTCCTCTTGCTTTGTGCCAAAAGGTTTCACTTTCTCTGAGTGTATTTTCCCCTTTCGGTCAGTGACCCAGTCCATATCGCTGTGCAAATAAAAACAGCTGGGACACGTATTGAGTTACATGCTTGCAAGAGGTGGGCCTCCCATAGGTACTGGGAGAACCCTGAGTTCCCCTTTGTCTACTTCCTTTTGTTTCTTAAACTTCTTATCCTTTTTTTTCTTCCCCTTGATATTTTTATTTGCCAAAGGCTTCTCTCACCCCTGAGTCTTATCCTTTTTTGTTCCTTTTGTTTCTTATATATTTCTCCTCTCTCTTTTTCTTTTGTTTGCTAAAGGTTCTTACTATAGGCTTACTATAGTTCTTACAAGGTCTTTTGGTTGATACCTGAATCTTATCTTTCTTATATATTTCTTCTTGCTAAAGACTTTTGTTTGCTAAAAGTTCTTATTATAGGTTTTTGTTTGCTAAAGGTTCTTCTTTTTATATATACATTAATGCATTTATGGGGTACAATGTGCTGATTTAATATAGAATTAGGAACACATGGCTTGGCGCCTGTGGCTCAAGCTGCTGAAGCGCCAGCCACATACACCTGAGCTGGCAGGTTTGAATCCAGCCCAGGCCCACCAAACAACAATGATGGCAGCAACTAAAAAAAAAAAAAAAATTGCCAGGTATTATGGCAGGTGCCTGTAGTCCCAGCTACTTGGGAGGCAGAGGCAGGAAACTCGCTTGAGCCCAGGAGTTGGAGGTTGCTGGGTTGCTGTGAGCTGTGATGCCACAGCACTCTATCTAGGGTGACAGCTTGAGGCTCAGCCTCAAAAAAAAAAAAAAAAAGAATTAGGAACACTTACATCACACTGATTAATATATACTTCATCTCATTTACTTAATTATTGTTTAGACATTGTTTAAACAATATTGTTTAGACATTTATACTCTATACTTAATAGATCCGACATGTATCCTTGCATTATGCACTATAGGTGTGATCCCATCATTCACCCTCCCTCAATCTGACCTGCCCCCTCCTCCCTCCTGGGCCATAGTTGTGATCTATCCTTCATGTGAAAGTGTGAGTGATTGTAAATTGGTTTCATAATAGTACTGAGTACATTGGATATTTTTTCTTCCATTCTTGAGATACTTTACTAAGTAGGCTATATTTCAGCTCCATCCATGTAAATGTAAAGGAGGTAAAGTTCCCATCTTTTTTAAGGCT
>CAUYRH010017521.1:0-13782 GCA_963574655.1 Perodicticus potto
AGTCCCAGCTACTTGGGAGGCGGAGACAAGAGACTCGCTTGAGCCCAGGAATTGGAGGTTGCTGTGAGCTATGATGCCACGGCACTCTCTCCAGGGTGACAGCTTGAGGCTCTGTCTCAATAAAAAAAAAAAAAAAAAAAATCAAAAATTTTATCAGTAATTTCAACATTCTCACTTTGATTGGTTTCCATTGGTAAGGAGTTATTTTTTTCTCTTGGGGGTGTCCTTTCACTCTGATTTTTCATGTTTCCAAAGTTCTTTCACTGATTCCTTCTCATCTGGAGCAGCTGTTGCTTCTCATTTTGGAGTTTTCAGGGGAGATAATTTTTTTTTTTTTGAGACAGAGTCTCACTGTGTCACCCTTGGTAGAGTGCTGTGGCATCACAGCTCTCACCAACCTCAAACTCTTGGGCTTAAGCAATTCTTTTGCCTCAGCCTCCTGAGTAGCTGGGACTACAGGCACCCGCCACAACGCCTGGCTATTTTTTGTTGCAGTTGTCATTGTCCTTTAGCAGGCCCAGGCTGGACTCAAACCTGCCAGCCTTGGTGTATGTGGCTGGTGCCCTACTCAGTGAGCTATAGCCCAGGGTAGAGAATTTTAAAAATTCATTAAAATGCATAAATATACATTCACCAAGGGAAAAAATATGGGTAGAAAAGACAGTCCCTTTTCTGTAATTGCTTCTGAGACTGTACTTGATATGTATGACTTTCCTTCCTCTGCAACTTGGGCTACGTTCCCTTTTCTTTCACAGAGAAACTCAGGGAATTGGAGTTACTTACCAAACTTACCTTTATAAGGGATCTAGATCCTTGGTCATTCCAAGGATTACAGAGTTATAGTAGCCTGCCAATAACCTTTGTCACTGGATGTGGAAGTAGAAGAGCTGCTCTAGAACAACGGACCTGAGTTCTGTTACAATTCCCCTATCCCCACTTAGAAGCAGCAACCTTCTTTCCCTCAATGGTCAAGATTATTCAGTATCAGTCTTTTTAGTCAACACCATGAGCTCATTTTTAGCCTGAACATATGTGGTATAAGAATCCCATATGGGATCGGTGCCTGTGGCTCAACGGGCTAAGGCGCCAGCTACGTACATCTGAGCTGGAGGGTTCAAATCTAGCCCAGGCCCACCAAACAACAAAGACGGCTGCAACCAAAAAATGGCCGGGCATTGTGGCGGGTGCCTGTAGTCTCAGCTACTTGGGAGGCGGAGGCAGGAGACTTGCTTGAGCCCAGGAGTTGGAGGTTGCTGTGAGCTGTGATGCCACAGCACTCTACCCAGGGTGATAGCTTGAGGCTCTGTCTCAAAAAAAAAAAAAAAAGAATCCCATATGACCAGCTGTGGAAATAGCGTTTTGTCTTACCTGTAGAAGCACTAATCTCTTGGATCCTCAAATCCCAAGTCAGCAGAGCCCCAAGTCATGAAGATGGGATGTAATAATTTGATGAGTCACTGGATTTTATCATGAAAAAGACTATCCTATGTCTACCCCATGGTTTCTAAACCTATATATTTTAATTATAGGAGAAGCAACACACACACATACATTGGTTCATGATTCAGAACATATAATCATTCTGCATGCCAGCCCTCCAACTCATGGGGTGTTGTCCCAGTTGGAGGCACAAGTGGACCTTCAGTAGGGCACTCTGTTCTTTTGTAAGGCAAACCGCTGGATGATGCAAGGTGTAAAATGTGTTATTCATGCTCAGATTACAGTGTCTTCAGAAATGACTAGAGCCTGATCCTATATTTATACCTCTTATAGCTGATCCTAACAATTGTTTGGAATGCCAACCTCATGGCTAAGTAGCTCAGACCACTCGTAGTGATATAAATTACACAATTGGATTTTACATGATTGGAAGTCCGAAGGTAGGATTATAGAATCGTCATGATCAGTTGGTCAGTACTGTCACCAAAGAGTGTTTTTCTGTTGCTCTGTTTTTCATCCTTCTATTTGGTGGCCTTGCTCTCGGGCTGGCTTCCTCAAAGTCAGAAAGTGACCACAGTTGCTCTATGTGTTGCCTATTCAAACTTAACAAAGTCTGAAGGAAGAACACAGGTTCCCTCCCGCTTTCACCGGCTGCGTGAGTGTGGATGGTTTGCTGTAAAATTAAGGAAACATTTCCCAGAAGCCTCCAGAATTCACTTCATATATTCTCAGTAGGAACTGACACGTCCAGTCCTAAGCCAATCACTGGCAAAAAGAAAAAGAGTACGGTAATTGGCTTGGAGACTAGTCACTTGGAGTAGAATAGATATTGAAAATCAACCACCGTGACCACTACAGACTCAAACTACAGACCCCTAAGATCCCTACTGACTGTTTTGGTAACCACACTTCCTTTGCTTCTTATGGTTAACTCCTACTCTATGGCCGCTGGCCCCCCAAAACTCCCAATCCCATTAAATTTAGGCATTCCATCTCATGTCTATGTTCCAGCAGCATCAGTAACCTCTAAGGAAGAGCCATTAAAGTGCTTTCCAAAGATGATAGCGCCCAGTAGGTGAACTAATACATACCCACACAAGAGAAAAAAATCAATTTAATTCAAGTTGAGGGGAGGGGGAGGAGGGGGGAGAGGTGTTGTGCTCTCACCTAATGGGCACAATGTAAGGATACATGGCACACCTCCCGGGTGACGGGCACAACTACAACAGGCGCCTCACCTAACAAATGCAAACATTATAACCTAATCATTTGTGCCCTCATATTAATCTGAAATTAAAAAAAAACAAAGATGGTGGCATCCCTTACCAAAGACGTCTTAAGCCTTGCTGAAGTGAACATCCCCTAGGCTTTCTGAGGACTCAGAATTGTATGTGCATAATAGGGAGTGGAGTTTATATAGGATAAATCCTTCTAATGTTTCTGTCTTCTCAAATCTTGATACTTCTTCTACATTATTTCAAGAAACATCTGGCACCTCAACTTAGTGTGGTTCATTGTTAAATGAAGACCAGGTGGGTATGGGTTTTGGTTAACCAGCTGAGCAAATTTTTAGAACTATTCCCAGCTGCTAGCGTAATGAGTCCAAAATCACAAGGACACCCACATCAGTAAATTCAGTCCCAAACTAAAATTATATTCCTCCTCATTTGGTGTGCAGACACAGAATCCAGTTCTGCTATAAATGAGCAAAATCCTTACATTTATTTTTGTGTATAAGCCTTCTTCTAGATTTGACTTGAACTTTTCTCTCTCAGAGCTTGCTGATATTTGCCTTTAGTTATAGAGAACTGGAAAGGGAATAGACCTATTTTCAAGCAAGGGAAACACAGCTTCATCAGGTAAGGAAAAGGAGACTGCTTTAATGGATAATGAAAGTGAAAGTGAATATTGAGGCTAAACATAGGTGGGTAACTGAAACGGCAATCTCTTCTATCTTAGTCCTAGTACAAACAGCACAAAATATTTTTCTAAAAAAAAAAAGTGAACACAAAGTCTGGAAGGATCTAGGGCATCTAGTGTGGTTTCGGCATTCCACATAACGCCTCATTCTGGAATTTGAGAACTTCGTTGTAAAACAAGGTATCTAACCATTACCCAAAGCAATACAAGCCTCTGTATATGGCCCTCAGTGTGATGTCATTTTTCTAGGTTTACAATATGAGCAGAAAAGCAAAGATCACCAGACATTGAGAAAGACCTACAACGTGCAAGTAGAAAACCAAGTTTAAAAAATAGGAAAAAAAAATCTGATACCAGAGACAATTCAGGAAATATTAATGGAATAGAAATGATCACAAAATAATTTGTATTCTCAAAGATACAGCTTTCTTTTATTTTTTAGAGGCAGAGTCTCACTTTATCACTCTCGGTAGAGTGCTGGGGTGTCACAGCTCACAGTAACCTCCAACTCCTCGGCTTAGGTGATTCTCTTGCCTTTGCCTCCTGAGTAGCTGGGACCACAGGCGCCCCACAATACCCAGCTATTTTTTTGTTGCAGTTTGGCTGAGGCCAGGTTCAAACCTGCCACCCTTGGTATATGGGGCCGGCTCCCTAACCACTGAGCCATAGGAGCTGCCCAGCAGCATAGCTTTTTTAAAGCAGCTTTATTGAGGTATATTTGATATAAAATAAACTGCACATGTTTTTATTTTATTTTATTTTATTGAGAGAGAGTCTCAAGCTGTTGCCCTGGGTAGAGTACTGTGGCATCATAGCTCACAGAAGCCTCTAACTCTTGGGCTCAAATGATCCTCTTACCTCAATTTTTGTATTTTTAGTAGAGATGGTCAGGGGGGTCCTCACTTTTGCTCAGGCTAGTCTTGAACTCATGAGCTCAAGCAATCCACCTGCCTCAGCCTCCCAAAATGCTAGAATTATAGACATTAGCCACCACACCCGGCCAAATTATACAAGTTTAAAGTACATAATTCACAGGGTTTTTTGTTTTTTTTTGTAGAGACAGAGTCTCACTTTATCGCCCGGAGTAGTGTGCGTGGCATCACACAGCTTACAGCAACCTCCAACTCCTGGGCTCAGGCGATTCTCTTGCCTCAGCCTCCCAAGTACCTGGGACTACAGGTACCCACCACAATGCCTGGCTATTTTTTTGTTGTAGTTTGGCTGGGGCCGGGTTTGAACTCGCCACCCTCGGTATATGGGGCCGGCACCCTACCCACTGAGCCACAGGCACTGTCCAATATGCCACAATTTTTTTGTGCATTTGCTTGAGGATGGACATTTGGATTCTTTTCATCTTTTGACCATTACAAATAAAACTGCTATGAACATTCAAGAACAAGTCTTTAGGCTCAGCGCCTGTGCTCAGCGGGCTAAAGCGCCAGCCACGTACACCTGAGCTGGCGGGTTCAAATCCAGCCTGGGCCCGCAAACAACAATGACGGCTGCAACCAAAAAATGGCCAGGCGTTGTGGTGGGCGCCTGTAGTCCCAGCTACTTGGGAGGCGGAGGCAGGAGACTCACTTGAGCTCAGGAATTAGGGGTTGCTGTGAGCTGTGACGCCACAGCACTCTATCCAGGGTGACAGCTTGAGGCTCTGTCTCAAAAAAAAAAAAAAAAAAAGAACAAGTCTTTATAGATATATATTTCTTTTCTCTTGGATAAATTCCTAGGAATACAATGGCTAGATTCCATGGCAGGCTTAAGTGTTTCAAAACTGCCAAATTGTTCCCCAAAGTGGTCGTGCCATTTTACATTACCACCAACGATGTATGAGAGCTCTTCAGTCTTTTTAATTTTTTTTTTTTTTTTTTGAGACAGATTCTCACTATGTGGCCCTTGGTAGAGAGCTGTGACATCACAGCTCACAGCAACTCCAAACTCTTGGGCTTAAGCGATTCTCTTGCCTCAGCCTCCCAAGTAGCTGGGACTACAAGTGCCTGCCACAACTTCTGGCTATTTTTTGGTTGCGGTTGTCATTGTTGTTTAGTTGGCCCAGGCCAGGCTTGAATCCGCCTACTTCGGTGTATGTGGCTGGCACCCTACCCATCAAGCTATGGGCGCTGCCTAATCTTTTTTAATTTTAATTTTAATTTTTTTTTATTTTTTATTTTTTTTGAGACAGAGCCTTAAGCTGTCACCCTGGATAGAGTGCTATGGCATCACAGCTCACAGCAACCTCCAATTCCTAGGCTCAAGTGAGTCTTCTGCCTCTGCCTCCCAAGTAGCTGTGACTACAGGCGCCCGCCACAACGCCCGGCCATTTTTTGGTTGCAGCCATCGTTGTTTGGCGGGCCCGGGCTGGATTCGAACCTGGCAGCTCAGGTGTACGTGGCTGGCGCCTTATCCCGTTGAGCCACAGGCGCTGAGCCAGTCTTTTTTAATTTTTAAAACAACTTTATTGACATATAATTTACATACCACAATTTTCATCCATTTAAAGTATATAATTCAGTGATCTTTAGAATATTCACAGAGTTGGGCAATCATCATGACTAATTTTAGAATTTCAGAAAGAAGCCTAATATCCATTAGCACTCACTCCCTACTTCCTCTCCCTCTCGCTAACCCCATCCCCTATTCTAGGCAATCTCTAATCTATTTTCTGTGTCTAAATTTGCTTATTCTGGACATTTTAAGTAAATTGAATCATACAATATGTGGTCTCCTATGCCTGGCTTCTTTCACATACCCTAATGTTTTTAAGGTTCCTTAATATTGTTGCATATATCAATACTTCATTCCTCTTTTTTAAAATTGAAAATTTTGAAATAAATATAGCTACACAGAAAGTTGCAAAGATAATGCAGAGAAGTCTCATGCACTCTTCACCCAGTTTCCCCCAATGGTTACATCAAAACCAGGAATTTGACATTGACACCATGTGTTCACCATTTTGTCACATGAGTAGATCGATGTAACCACCACTGCACTCGAGACACAGAACTAGTCTATCTCCACAATGATCTCCCTCATCATGGCCCTGTTCAATATCCCTAAGCCCTGCCAACCACTAATCTGATTTTCATCTTTATAATTTTGTCATTTCAAGAATGTTATATAAAGAGAATCACACAATGTGTGACCTCTAGAGATCGGCATAATGATTTCCCCTAATGTTGAAATAAAAACAGAGTAAAAACCAGTGAAACCAAAACATCATAGATGATACTTACAACAAACTAGGTGACAAACCCAGAAATACCAAGAAGTAGGGCCAAAACAACAGCCCCAAATCTGCACAGTAATAGCGGCATTTGTGTGAGAAGAAGCAGAGGGAAGAACGGAGTGTCTGGAGGCTCTCAGAAAAGGAGAACCCCAGAATAGCCCAAAAAGTATTACTGGAAAATGAACTAAGGCATTCTGAGAAAATTCATAGAAACTATGAGGAGTTCTGCTCTCTTTAGTAACTGGCAAGTGCAAGGCCATGCCCAAAAAGGTCTGAGAGGGTTTGAGAAGAACAGCTGTATTTTCATGAAACTTACCTCCCAAGAACTCCACACTGAGCGGAAACTAAGGAGCTGAATCAAAATTGAGCAGGACAGGGACAATATAAGGTCCAAAGGTAATTTAAGGACAAAATAAAATTTGGAGGGAGAGATAGAGTCAGGAAATCCCAGAAAGTATGCTGCCATTTATTTATTCGAACACTACACAAAAATAGAAGAGAGAACTCTGTGAAGTTACAAAAATTCATTTGAATCATGCTAATTTCTAAAAGTTCAGAGAAACGAATTTCACATAAAAATGAGCAAAAGGAAGTATCAAGCTTGGAGCTGGGTACAGTGGCTCATGCCTGCAATCCTCTGAGTGCAAACACTCTGGGAGGCTGAGGCAGGAGGATTACTTGAGGCCAGGAGTTTAAGAACAGCCTAAGCATAAGCAAGATCCCATCTCTACAAAAAATAAAAAAAGTTATCCATGGGTGGCACCTATGGCTCAAGGAGTAGGGTGCCAGCCCTATATACGGGAGGTGATGGGTTCAAACCCAGCCCTGGCCAAAAACTGCAAAAAAAAGAAAAAAAGTTATACAGGTATGGTGGTATGCACCTGTAGTCCCAGCTACCCAGGAGGCTAAGGCAAAAGGATTGCTTGAGCCCAAGAGTTTGAGATTGCAGTGAGCTGTGATAATGCCATTGCACACTAGACTGAGTGACAGAGTGAGATACTCTCTCTGAAAAAAAAACAACAAGTGGCTCAGTGAGTAGGGCACCGGCTCCATATACCGAGGGTGGCGGATTCAAACCCAGCTTCACCCAAATTGCAACAAAAAAATAGCCAGGCGTTGTGGCGGGAGCCTGTAGTCCCAGCTACTTGGGAGGCTGAGGCAAGAGAATCGTCTAAGCCTAGGAACTGGAGGTTGCTGTGAGCTGTGTGACACCACGGCACTCTACCGAGGGCAGTAAAGTGAGACTTTGTCTCTACAAAGAAAGTAAAAATAAATAAACAAAAGAAAAAAAAACCAAAACCATAAAAGATAAAAAAAGAGGGCAGCGCCTATGGCTCAGTGAGTAGGGCACTGGCCCCATATACCAAGGGTGGTGGGTTTGAATCCAGTCCTGGCCAAACTGCAACAACAACAAAAAATTGGCTGGGCATTGTGGCAGGCGCCTGTAGTCCCAGCTACTTGGAAGGTTGAGGCAAGAGAATGACCTAAGCCCAAGAGTTGGAGGTTGCTGTGAGCTGCGACACCATGGCACTCTACCAAGGGCGACAAAGTGAGACTCTGTCTCTGAAAAAAAAAAAAAAGATAAAAAAGAAAAGCAAAAAGAAAGAAAGAACTGAGCTCAGTAACATACAAAATTATTATAATAAAAATAGAATATATGATATAGAATATATGATATAGAATAACATCTATATATCTAGATATATGATATTATTCTACAGTTCATTTCAATTACAATTAATAAACAGAAGCCAAGATGAGCCCACACAGTAGATCAAAATTGTAACCTATTATTTTATTTTATTTTATTTCTTTACTTTTTGAGACACAGTCTTACCTTGTCATCCTTAGCAGAGTGCCATGGTGTCACAGCTCACAGAAATCTCCAACTCTTGGGCTTAGGCAATTCTCTTGCCTCAACCTCCCGAGTAGCTGGGACTTAGGTGATTCTCTTGCCTCAGCCTCCTGAGTAGCTGGGACTACAGGCGCCCACCACAACGCCCAACTATTTTTCTGTTTTGCAGTTTGGCCGAGGCCGGGTTTGAACCTGCCACCTTCGGTATATGGGCCGGCGCCCTACTCGATGAGCCACAGGCGCCGCCCAAAACACATTCTTCTTAATAAAGCATCAAAAGAATGGAGAAGCAGGAATCAAATGTACTCTATTCTAATATGAAGGCAGTAGATGAGCTAATACAAGGGGGTGGGGTAGGGAAATGGGCAAGTAGGGAGAGGGGAGGGGGGAAGAGGTTGGGGGTCACAGTGTATGGCATACCTCTTGGGGGGGGGACACAATTGTAAGAGGGACTTTATCTAACAAATGCAATCAGTATAACCTGATTCTTTGAACCCTCAATGAATCCCAAACAATAAAAATAAATAAATAAAAAATATTAGGGAATAGAACAAATACTAAAAACTGTAATTCAGGGCAGTGCCTGTGGCTCAGTGGGTAGGGCGCCGGCCCCATATACTGAGGGTGGTGGGTTCAAACCCAGCCCCACCCAAACTGCAACAAAAAATAGCCTGGTGTTCTGGCCGGCACCTGTAATCCCAGCTACTCAGGAGGCTGAGGCAGGAGTTGGAGGTTGCCGTGAGCTGTGTTAAGGACAGCAACAACAAGAAACCCAAAAAACTGTAATTCAACAAAATACTTTTTATCTTAAAAAAAGTATTTAAGGGCCGGCGCCTGTGGCTCAGCGAGTAGGGCGCCAGCCCCATATACTGAAGATGGTGGGTTCAAACCCAGCCTTGGCAAGAACTGCAAAAACAGAAAAATAGCCGGGCGTTGTGGCGGGCGCCTGTAGTCCCAGCTACTTGGGAGGCTGAGGCAGGAGACTCGCTTGCGCCCAGGAATTGGAGGTTGCTGTGATGCCATGGCACTCTATCCAGGGTGACAGCTTGAGGCTCTGTCTCAAAAAAAACAAAAACAAAAACAAAAACAAAAACAAAATTTAATCCCAGAATTCTGGGAAGATGGCAGACTAGTAGCAACCCTCGGCAGAGGCTCCTGAGCAGAGCAAGAAAAAATGGACAGAATCCAACTCTATGAAGCCAAAGACGGGGAGCTGAGCCAAGAAAGAAGTTTGGCAAGCTGTAACTCCAAGGAAGAGCATGTAAGAAACCAAATCACAGGTGAAGCCTATCGACTAGAGGACGGGAGACTCCTCCCCCAAGCAGGGGGCCTGCCACAGGCTATCTGTGAACAAGCAGGGAACAAAAGACCTCTCATTTGACCTTGCTGGAGAGGGCTGCTAAACTCCAGGTCTCTTTCTCCTGGGAAGTCCCACTTATGAACCTAGACACCACCCCAGCAGGCATAAAATTGAACAGATATTTTCCCCCACAAGTCCAAACTCCCAGTCCACCCTTTCCCCCTCACATGCCTGTCTGAAGTTCTGCCCCCTGCATAGCACAGAATGTTTGGTCTTGTCCTGAGAGAACTGGGCATAGTGTGGACCGCCAACCATCAAGACAGAATTTGTGATTAATGGGGGAGAAAGAGGGTGTGGGAAGAAAAGGACACTCGGTGGGAGGAACAGTCCCCTGGTTATGACTATTCCCGGCCACGGGTAGTATTGACCCTTGGCCTAGGCTGTGTCTGGCGGGATTGGGTGCAGAACCCCCAGCTCTGATGGCACCCACAGCGGGAGAGTGGTTGCCCCATGTGGACTGAGTTTGGTAGACAGGGTTGGTCCCCAGCCCCTACTGGGCCTGCCAGCAGAGTCTTGATAGGCGTGGACTGCGACCTGAGAGCAAGGGCGTGATCCCCTGATTCCAACTGAACCCTGGAGCAGTGGCTTACTGGGTGTGAACCAAGACCTGAGGGCAAGGGCATGGCCCACTGTGGGCTGGTGATCAGAGGCTTACCAGGTAAGGACTGAGACCTGCGGGCAGAATGCAGTGCCCTGACTCTAACAGAGCCTGTGAACAGAGGCTTGCCAGGCAGTGAACTAGACTGGCAGGCGGGGACTGGTCCCCTGACTCCATCTGGTCTGGCAAGCAGAGGCTAGCTGTGTCTGGACTGAAACTAGAGGGCAGGCCTGGTGCCCTGACTCCAACAGAACCTGTGAACAGAGGCTTGCCAGGCAGTGGACTGAGAATGGCAGGTGGGGGTGTGGTCCCCTGACTCCAACTGGTCTGGCAAGCAGAGGCTAGCTGTGTGTGGACTGAGACCGGAGGGTAGGGCCAGTGCCCTGACTCCAATGCCTACAAATAGAGGCTTGCCAGACAGTGGACTGAGACTGGCAGGCAGGGGCATGGTCCCCTCACTCCAACTGGTCTGGCAAGCAGAGGCTAGTTGGATGTGGACTGAGACTGGTGGGTGGGGGTGTAGCCCCTGGCTTCAGCTGGGCCTGTGAGCAGAAAAGCGAATAGCAGTGTGGACTGAGTCTGGCAGGTGGGAGTGGAGATTCCTGGCTCCAATTATGATGTTGGAGACCCTTGAATCCCTGTCTGTTGGGCAGGGTTTGCACTGCTGGAGATAATTTGGTGGGAACCCATGTCTGGGGCTGTCCACTTGGGGACATTCTGAGGTTGACATTAGAGTTCTGTAGTGGAAAAGAACTGAAGGGTGGGGGCTGGGCACCACAGCTGTTTGAATCTCTTCACAGTAGAGATTTAAACCTAATACTGTGGTTTCTTAGGATAGGGTAGAAGTTGGATGATACCAAACAGAGCTAGCTTGCACTATCTCACCAAGTAGGTCCTCAGAGTCCCTGGCTAAAACTCTGAAAGAGGCTTTTGTAAGGTTGTAGGAGACAAGCCACAGTCACAAAGCCTAGTGCTTTGGTAAGGTGCTATCTCTGGGATAGCTAACTAGGAACCCCAATTCAATCTCACCTTACCAGTTCTAATAACCAAGTGGTGGAAAATAAACATTGTGTGGACCCAACTGAAGAACTCTGGCAACACGAATAACCAGAGTAGATCAATCCCCCCGCCCCCAAGAAATCACAAAGGAGATACAACTGAAGATGCCATGCATAAAAAAAATGGTAGCAATGTCAGCAATCAAATTCAGAATATGGACTGCAAATAAGATAAATAGAATAGGAGAAAGGATGGAAATTGAATTCCAAAGAGTAGTTCTAAAGTTGTCTCAAGAAATTAATGAATTCAAAGCCCAAGTCACCAAAGATATGGACATAATGAGAAAAGAGATAGCAGAACTTAAGGAAATGAAAAAGTTAGGTGAGGAGTTCCAAAACACAGTAGAATCCCTCAGTGATAGAGTTGACCAAGCAGAAGAAAGGATCTCTGAAATGGAAGACAAAGCTTTTGAATCTTCCCAAACACTCAAAGAGACAGACAAATGGGGAGTAAAAACTGATCATTCCCTGAGAGAGTTGTGGGCTCACTCCAAAAGACCAAACATTCATCTTCTAGGAATTCCTGAAGGAGAAGAGGATGGTACTAAAGGTATAGGTGCTCTACTCCAAGAGATTTTGGAAGAGAATTTCCCAAGCATTGCATGAGATACAGAACTTCAGATAGCAGAGAGTTTCAGAATCCCAGTAAGATTCAATCCAAATAAAGCATCTCCTAGACACATTGTGATTAACTTTGCCAAAGTTAAGATGAAGGAGAAAATTCTGCAAGCAGCCAGACATAAGAAAAGCATCACCTACAAAGGGAGAAGTATCAGAATGACTGCATATCTCTCAGCCAAAACGTTTCAAACTAGAAGAAGATGGTCATCCACCTTCAGTCTCCTAAAATAAAACAACTTCCAGCCCAGGATCCTGTATCCAGCTAAAATCAGTTTTATTTGTGATGGAGAAATCAAATACTTTGATGACATAGATATGTTGAAGAAATCTGCCATAACTAAATCAGCTCTCCAGGATTTCTCAGACCTGTCCTCCACAATGACCAGCGCAATGTTCTACCTCTAAAGTAAACTCACTCAGAAATTTTTGAACAAAACTCAACTTCCACAGTGGTGAAAGGATTAAAAATGTCCACAGGACATCCGAAAATCATGACACCCAAAACACAACCAGGCTTATCAATTCTCTCAATTAATGTGAATGGTTTAAATGGTCCTCTAAAGAGGCACAGGCTGGCTGGCTGGATACATAAACTCAGACCAGATATCTGCTATATACAAGAATCTCACCTTACCTTAAAGGATAAAAATAGACTCAGGGTGAAGGGATGGACTTGTATATTACAAGCAAATGGAAACCAGAATAAAGCAGGGGTTGCAATTTTAGTAGCAGATACAATTGGCTTTGAATCAACAAAGGTAAAGAAAGATAAGGAAGGTCACTACATATTTGTCAAGGGAAACACCCAACATGAAGAGATTTAAATAATTAATATTTATGCACCCTACTAAAATGCTCCTCAATTCATAAAGCAGACCCTAATGGATATGAACAATTTGATATCTTCCTGCACTATAATAGTTGGAGATTTTAACACCCCTTTGACAGTTTTGGATAGATCCTCCAAGAAGAAACTAAACAAAGAAATATTAGACTTAAACCTGACCCTAGAACAAATGGACTTTACAGACCTCTACAGAACATTTCACCCTAATAAAACTTAATATACATTCTTCTCATCAGCCCATGGGTCATCCTCCAAAATAGATCATATCCTGGACAAAAGTCTAACCTCAGCAAATTTAAAAGTGTAGAAATTATTCCTTGTATCTTCTCAGACCACCATGTAATAAAAGTTGAACTCAACAGCAATGGGAATCTTTATACTCAAAGTCACGGAAGCTAAATAATTTTAGACTGAATGATAGCTGGGTCAAAGACGAGATTAAGAAGGAAATCACCAAAGTTTTGGAACCAAATGACAACAAAGACACAAATTATCAAAACCTGTGGAATACTGCAAAGACAGTCCTAAGAGGGAAATTCATAGCATTGGAAGCCTTCATCAAAAAAACAAGAAGAGGCTCGGCGCCTGTGGCTCAGCAGGCTAAGGCGCCAGCCATGTACACCTGAGCTGGCGGGTTCGAATCCAGCCCGGGCCCGCCAAACAACAATGACGGCTGCAACCAAAAGAAAAAAAAATGGCCAGGCATTGTGGCTGGTGCCTGTAGTCCCAGCTACTTGGGAGGCAGAGGCAAGAGACTCGCTTGAGCCCTGGAATTGGAGGTTGCTGTGAGCTGTGATGCCACGGCACTCTATCCAGGGTGACAGCTTGAGGCTCTATCTCAAAAAAAAAAAAAAAAA
>CAUYRH010017522.1:0-37883 GCA_963574655.1 Perodicticus potto
TACAGGCACCCGCCACAACGCCTGGCCATTTTTTGGTTGCAGCCGTCATTGTTGTTTGGCGGGCCTGGGCTGGATTCGAACCTGCCAGCTCAGGTGTATGTGGCTGGCACCTTATCCCGTTGAGCCACAGGCGCCGAGCCAGTTACTAGCTTCCTAACACATCAGGCTACATGAAAGCTTTAATTCTGCTGCTTCTTTTTTACATCTTCTCCTTACTATGGCCCCAGTAACCAACACTCTGGGCATCATCCAGGGGGAAGAAATAACAATCCTGATGGAGTCTGGGCATGACTTGGTTAATTTAGGACTGTGATAAACAGTTGGGGACAGTTTGCATTATTTTGCATACTACTTAATATAAACTGGTTTGGGAGCAGCAGGGCAGAAAACAAGGTGGAAGGCTTCTTACCCAACTCTGGGACACAAAACAGACTGTGATGGTGTCTAGTTAGAGGGGCTGCCTTACTTAACTAGTTTAACCAGATTTTTAACTATCTTTCTATCTTTGCCACTCTGGCTTAGCAGATTCAAGAAGAGGCCTGGGAGATAGAAATAAAGAGACACTTGAGAAATTGTTTTATTGTATGATTCCATTAGAAAAGGGACCTGGTGTTCCAACTGTAATAAAAACTTAGGTAGCTTCCTAGTACTGTGGGAATGAAATAAAGGGGCCTGAGGGCTAAGTCCTTGTTTCTCATGCAAGAGGACTATTGAGGGTTCATCTTCTCAAATGTGAACTCCGCTGGGTAATCAGTCATCCCCATGGTAACCCAGCAACTTTTAATTGTCTTTAATTAAGGGGCCACAGAAGCAATCAGCTACATTTCTAACACATTAATGAGGGAAGCGTGGAGTGCAAAATGGATGCCAGAAGTAGGTGGTGCTCATATAAACCAGCCTCCTGGCACAATTTCTAAGAGAAATGTGATAGCCGGCATATCCTTAAATTTCCTCCCCAGATTCAGGAGGAAAAATATTTAAAAAGTAACATCTCAGGGCAAGGGGGCAAAATATGAAAAAAAGCAGAAGAACAAATAGCATGATCTTAGCTAAATTAATTAAACACATAGGATTTAATGTGCATCAGGAATCTTGAAAATATGTAACAACCAAGAAAGAAAACTAAATGTGCACATTATAATTACGCTGAGGAAGACCTCTGATTTCACCAAAACCCTAATTTTAAGTTGCAAAGTAAAATCATGACTTTTCAGTTCATCCTAAAGCTTGTGTCCTTCAAGTTGCTTTTCCCAGCTCCTGCAGTGTATGTTCATCATGCCTTTTCTTTACCGTTTACTATAGTATTCACTGACCTCATGATTACTTGCTTATTATAAATGACCACATATTCTGCAGAGGGGGTATGTCTGATTTGGTGAGACAATTTGAGAAATGGCTCTATAAATAGAGTAGGACCTCTGTAGGTTGACCATTCAATAGACTGGTTTGCAGCTTTATAAATAAAATAATCTTAATAATTTTTAAAACCAATAAACAGAAACTAATTTCAAGATCCTACTTTGTGTGTGTTAGATTCAGAACATGGCACTTGTCTAGTCTATGAAAATGAGATCCACCTAACGAGGTGGCCAACATAGAGAGGTGGTGAACTGTGGAGATTTCGCTATATTTCCATGTCTGGTTACCACTGGATCCCTGTAATTTGCTACACAGCATATACTGGATACCTGCTTTTGTCATTGAATGAACTATACCCTAAAGCCTAGGTCCTACTTTCCAAGTAGCAGAGCTCAACCCAGAATTGGATTCTGTGAACTTTCCGTGATGATATACAAAGACAGAGCCCTTCTGAGCATACTATAGGTACTCAACACACATATTTTAGGCAGATTCAGAAAGAGAAGCTTGGAATTCAAGGCTGTGATGTTGAAATGTGGTCCAAAAAAAGGAATATTATCATTAAGTTTATGAAACAGTAAATATATACTTTAGAATTATTTCTTTTCACTTATAGTCTCATTAAAGCATCTTAAGTTATATTATTTAAAATAATATCCTTACTATTCCTTACTAGGATGATGAGAGAAATTATGAAGAAAAGATTTCCAGGGATAAGGTTCTAAATGAGTAATTAGCAGGAGATGGACAGCTGAAATTCTTCACAAGATTTTTCCCAGCTTTGCTTGCATATTTCTTCTCATTGGTGATAAAGCTTGCTTGCATTCGGAGCTGATACCTAATTTAGTCTGTTGCTTTTACTTCTACTGATAGAGAAACTCACAAAAATCTTAAATCAGCCACTGGTGCAAATTTAGGTTCTTTGATAGAAAGAAAGATATAAGACAGGTTTTGTTCTCAAGAAGTTTCCCAGTTAGATTGGGAGGTAAAGCTTACATGGAAAAGAACACCAACAAAGTGGAGAAGGCCATGGAACAGATTCATAGTTTGTATTTTTAGACTTAACAGGCATGAATCAAGCCTGCTGGTAATTTTTATGTTCTGACCTTTCAAGCATTATCTCATTTTGTCTTTATAACAATCCAGGGATGTAGATATTATTATCGTTCACATTGCACTAGATGTGAATCCAGTCCATCTGCTGCTCAGAACTCTACAAAGGCTTCTCCTCTTGCGCCCAGGAATAGCACAGTTCTTACACAGGTGCAAAGCCTTTTGGGGGGGGACCTCATCTTCCCCTTCCTCCCTCCCTCCTTTCCTTCCTTCCTTCCTGAGATAGGAGTTAAATGATCAATTGATAGATAATTAGATACATAGGCAGATGGATAGAAATTTTCAACTGTATTGTGTTTGTTTCAGCAACTCTAAACTAAGTACCTTAGATCCCTCAAAACAAAACTATACCTTCCAGATAAATGTCCAATTAAACTTCTGAATAACAACAACAACAACAACAAAAACCAGTATCTTCAGATTCTTATTATACCCTTAGGTATTCAATTAAAAAAAAAAAATCACAGTATGGGTGGTGCCTGTGGCTCAAGGAGTAGGGCACCAGCTCCATATACCGGAGGTGGCAGGTTCAAACCCAGCCTCGGCCAAAAACTGCAAAAAAAAAAAAGAAAAGAAAGAAAAAAAAAAACAAACCAAACAAACAAAAAACACAGTAAGTTCTTACTATTTCACATTGGTGGTAAGATTTTTGCGTTTATAGTGTTTCTGGAAAGATATAAGTAATGGTTGAATTTACAGTACTGTTTTAGGTCAAAGAAAAATAACCTTCATCTCATATTATTTGGTCGGTCTGAATTCTCTACCCAAATATAAAGCAGACTTTGGTCCGGCAGAGAAACAAATGTGAAAGGAAAGGAAGAAAATGAGTTGTATAGTTTAAAGGAAAATATTTTTCTGCATTAGTTTTCTTTCCCTTTCTTGTACTTCACTATTCTATCAAGAGAGGAATAGTCTTTTCTCTATGAGAAATACCTCTCTTTCATGCACTAAAACATGTCATTTTTTAGTTTCTCTCTGGAATAGGTTGACAAATTTTCAGGCTATTTGGGATGCACAGACCTCTGTCAGTTCAGGTGGCTTAAAACTGAACAAGGATGAAAAAGAGTATGATCACAAGTTATTATTTGGGGTTTGTGGGAAAATATAATACAAATCTATAAAAATAGCAATAGTAATGGTCTTTTGTAATCAACTTTGCTTTCTTTTTATTTTTAATGTTCAAGTCCTGTTTACCTCAGAAAGAAATTTCTTTGAAAATGTATATATATATAGGAACAAAATATGAAAGACTATGTCTTTTTTTTCTTTAACTTCCTTTTCTAGTTAATTAAATTGAAATGGAGATTCTGCTGTTTGCAGCTTTAAAAAATTGTCAATTGAAATTTAATTGGTATCTTTTTTTCTTTAGCATTCATGCCCTGAAGCTAAATTAATGATCAGTTGTAAGCACTTCGGCTAAGAGACTGTTATGACTTTTGAATAAAATTAAACCTTGAACCACATAGTGGATAAAATAAGTACTAAGATAAGAATGACAACTGTACTATAAATAACAAAGGGTTAACACATGTCTCTGTGTTTTCTTTGTCTTTTTTTTTTAAAAACAAGTACAGAAAGATGGAAGGCTCAAGTGTATTGTAGGACCAGTAGCTGTTTTAAGTCAAATTAATTACTTTTGCCCAAAATTGTCTTCAGTGGAAAATTTTTGGCCACTGGACTGTTAATACATCTTTACTTAATCGCTGTCCTATAATGTCATCCCTTGATAAGAGAAATGAACTGAAAAAATATAATCTTTTTGCCTTTCCTAAAGTCCTCACAAACCCCTGATTTACAGAATAAAAGGGTTATGTATGGTTTAGCCAAATACTTGCCTACTCTCAGAAGCCTTTTTTTGGGGGGGAGGGGCGGCTAAAACCCAGAGAAGGTGATGTGGGAGGTGAACTTTATATCTTTCTTTCTATTAAAGTTGCATCTCTGCTTTCAGTACCTTGAGAATTTTTTTTCTTTGACTGAATTTTAAAATATCTTTGATGGACATTGTATCTATCAAGACTTTGACATTCCCATCCCTTTGATCAAGGAAAGTTCATCACCTCAATGATTTAAACTAAACACCACACCTGTTTAGTCCAGCTCACAAGGACTTGCATATTCAAAGACAGAAGGAAGTGTGTTGATTCAGGGAAATCTGCCTATTACAACTTCTTGGTACAGTCCCCTCTGTCCTCAGGTAGGCACAGTCATCATTTTCAAGGCAAATGGACAATGGCAGGGAAGGGTCCAGACAAAAAATAATAATAATAATAAATAAACAAAGCATGAACTGATTTACTACTGATATATGAGTTTAAATTGCATTTTATTTATTTTAAAGTGAGTAGTCTTATTTTTCTCATCAAGTAATGTTGAAACTAACATAACAGAAAACAAAAAAGGACTTCTCTGATTAAATGTCATATTGATTTTGGGAGTGACTAAGACATAGTTTGAATAAATGGAGCATCCTATATCTGAATATAGAATGTTCCACAAGTCCTGCACACATTCACCACTGAGGTCTGGGGATATTGAAATAGCATTTATCAAGCTGGATCCTCTAAAGCCAGCCCTGTTCACTGGCTTTCTTCGACCCGTAAAAGGACTGAGGAATTGGTGACAAGCCCTGCTTATTTTGAGGGAAAATTCCTCCCTTGCAGATTTTCTCTTCAGAGTTGGTTTTACAATACAGCTCAATAGGTGTAAAGAGTAGGGTACTGAAAAGCTTAGAAAGTGTCCAGGGAGAGAAACCAACTTTAATGGTTTCACCAGTTCCTTGGAGAATGAGCTGATTGATTCTTAGGACCTAGATTTGAATCCTCTAAATATCAGCATTGCTTTGTGGGTTCTAATTCCTCTTCTACTGAGAAGATTATAGTTAATAATTAGAAATTCTAGAGCTAGGGTTATGTTAGGTAATAGCCTCACACTATGCCATTAAATGTAGTTTCTGAAAGTTTATGAAAATTGCCTAATGTGGAGCTTGGTCTTAAGTCTTATGTTTATCACTTGTCTTTCTCTTTGTCCTAAAGGGTTAATGTCTGAAACATAGGTGATGAAGCAAAGGAAAACTCTTTTGCTTAAACAGCATACAATTTAAAATGCTCGCAATTGTTTTTGGTCAGTTTCTTGCAATATGCAAGGTAATTTTTTTCAATTTATTTGGAATTAGTCAAGTGCACTGTTGAAAAGGCAGAGTGAATTGATGCTAAATAGTTTTTGGAAGATGTAATTGTCTGATGATTTGTAAATAGCCAAGCTTATCAAAAAAGTAATTTAAATGTTCTGCTGACAATTTTGTTCAGTTTAGTGTACTCTGTAAACTGGGGAATCCAATTTTTTGCCCTCATTAGCATGAGAATTCTCTTTGCTTAGCTAAATAATTTGAGGGCCTACGGACATCTAGGGTTTTGGAATATGAACTTTTAATGATCTCTTACCAGCATAAACATCACTCAGAGAATGTTAATGTCAAAGTGCTTTCTAATAATGAAATTCTATGCATTATGTATTGGCTGGGATGTGTTCCTTATATGTTCTGTTAATGTCTCTCTTGAAAGAAAGTGGGGTGCTGTTAATGTTTCCATTTCTCCCAATTTCCCCTTTCCCCCTCTGTTTGTACTCTTTAATATAAGCACTCTACACTCCCAAGTGACCACTCTACACCTGATGAAAGAACTCTAACACGCACATTCCTGTGAACATTTGATCATTTTAACTAATTATTTTATCTGTAATAGTAATAAAATCATTTTTAAAATAGTTAATTACAAGGTGAGATATTTGTTAAATACTGGAAGTGCTTTATATTCATTATCTTTTCTAACTCCAGAGCACCTACAAAATAAGCATTTCATCTTAACACCTGACAGTATCTAGAGATTTGGTAGAAGCGGCAATGAAGCCTGAATTTGCCATGGCCATAATAAGTTAACAAACTGAGACTCAAAACCTACATACTGTCTGACTTCAGGTGTTAAACACCATGCAAGATTGCCTTCAGAAAAAGAAAAATAAACAAATAAATAAAGAAACAAATACACTAATGACAAAACCAGGCAAATTGTGCAATTTCAGGCTCTGGAATGAAAACATCCTGAAAAAAATTTGAAAAGTGTGAATATGAGCCTTTTACCTGGCAAGCCTAATTTTATATCCACTGTTGGTTTCTGTATTATTTTAGATCAGACTTTGGAAAAACAATCTATTTGGAAGCAGTATTTGATTCTGTGATTACACATCACTTTACATAAAAATTGAAAACAAAATACCAGATGAAAAAAATGGAAGTAGGGAGGCTGCTAGAGTTTATGAGCTGCATGAAGACTCCCATCCATCCATGCTAGTCAACATCAATTACTGGATAAGAGAATAAGTCACAGCTATGCTGCCAAACATCTTCAAGTCAGGTCTGTAGAAAGATGGAATAGTCTATTTTCTTGTCCCAGTGTCGTTTTCACTGAAACCTCTTGGAGGAAGTACTCTTTAAGGATAATGTGTGGGAGTATCTAAGCCATTACCCTAGTATTTGCATTAACATCTGAATATAGGCATGATCTCAGTTAATCACCTAGCAGTGCAATAGATCACAGGGCATTGTCCCAAGAGAAGAATAACAGAAGGAATGGATGGCCCTTTGGACACAGCATCTTGCAAAACACAGGATGTATGTATGACAGATGGTTTGGAGAAGCCTAGGAAAGGAGCCTACGATAGCATCACACACAGGAATGATGGGAGGGAGGAGTACTAAAAATTATGTAGAGAGTAACAAAGAAAAATGCATGCCTACTTTGTCTACTATCTTTTCAATGGCCCTGCTTCTGAAGTTTCCATGTATTTCAATTAGATCTGGCTGCACAGCCAAGGCTGGAATGCATGTGCAGCAGAAAGAAAGAATGGTATAAGCCAGAGGTGTAGCAGGCTCACTGATCTGCTGTTTTGTTCCACCACAATGAATAAAATGAATCTTTTCAAACAGGTGAGTTTTCCAACAGAAATGGCCCAAACAGCCCCAGCTCATTGAATAGAAAGTGTAATGCTGATCTAAACCTATTACCTTCAATGGAGTCTGTGACATTTTCTTTCAGCATATTGATCGGCAAGAAAGAGGGAGAGGGAGAGAGAACTTTTTCCTCCACTCATTGTGTTGCATCAGTCATTGTAATGCTAGTCGCAATGCATTAAAAAGCATTCAGAATCAACAGGGCTGGCTCTTTTATAGCAGGAGTAATAAATGATTTTACTGAACAGAATTAAAATGCCGTTTAAAATCTACTCTGTATGCATTTTTCAAATCTCTCATCAAAAGATCTCTTCTCCCTACCTTGCAAAACCAGAAATCAAAAATTCTTTTTAACAGTTTTCTGCAAGTATACAGATTTTCTATCAAAGATTCTGACATATTTTTACAGAGAAATGCCATTAATACCATTTATCTCATAAATGTCCTATCTCACATCAAAGCTGACCTCAAACCACCTGTAATTTAGACTGATAAATTTCCGTCTTACTTAAACTAATATGGACTTCAACAACTTCTGGAGAGTAGAAATTCTTTTGTGTGTGTGTGTCACTGTTGTTTTTAACATGTGTTGTTCCTATGAAACAACATGAACTCTGGAAAGAAATAAAACAAAATCAAACCCAACCTCATTATATTGAAGTGTGGTTGTGGCTAGGATGGCACCAGTGTTTCCATCAGAATGTAATTATATTTATTGATTATAATGACTGGCTTTGTCATACAACCAGGGGAAATATGGAACTTTTACAATCTTTGAATTTCCAGGTGAATATTATTCATTATTTTCCATGAAACTCTAATTTTCTATATATGACACATACATTTGTATGTAGAAAGCACTATCTTGAATTTCAGAGGAGTACAGAATAGCAGCCATTTTAAAAATAGATGAGAGATGCATGAACATTCCCTGGTAGGAAGGTAACTACTGAATTATCTTTATTATTAATGTTATTAACTTATATTGAACCCATTTATTTTGGTTTTATCTTAATTGGGTCGATTTCATACCTTGTCTCTAATATTTATATGCACTTTTTCTTTGTCTCAGTATAAACCTATTGCATTTCATGTTATCTGAATTTTATAATCTTGCCTATTACTTACAAGCAATCTGCTGCTACAGTTGTTCCTAGGTGTTTTTATTAACTAATTTAACATCTGTTTGTGCTATATAATAGTATCAACCTACAAATGGCCAATAGAATTTAGCATTGTTGTGAATAACCATGTAGATGGATGGAGTTACATTAGTAATTATAGGACCCACTCCATATTTCATGGTAACTCGATGAATAATCAGTATTATCTGGGCTATTTTCTTTTTATTATTGCTTACAATCCACATTTGAATCTAATTAAATTTAAAACAGGGATCATACAAACTATCCTTTTAGTAAATTAATTGATAATTGTGCTGAATTAATGAATTCATATAGGTAATTCTAGAAAATGAGTTTTCTAAGTGGAAAAATAGAGATTAAACCAGTTAAGAGAATGGAAGTTGAAAGGAATTTTGAGAAGTTCCTGTGTCATGTTGGTCTACGTAGACAAATGTACTCTCATAGACGATGGTTAGTCTGGCAGAAATAAACTGGATGCAGGTCAAATAAGAGCCATAAGGGCTTCTGCTGATATAAACATTTTCTTGTGAATGGGACACTTATTGGGACAATTAAGTGTCCCATTCACAAGAAAATGAGTTCTATGCTTCGACACTGGGTTGAGCAGTTAGGCTTTAAGATTTCCACTGGATAAAGAAGTATACCATCAAAGGCACCTGTGAACATCCCCAACCACATCCCTGAAAGTCTTGTCAGGAGTGAGCCAGAGTTTGTAGCCACTCTTGAGAGAGAGATCTCAACGCCAAGTTAAACAGAAATAAAACAGAATTGTATCCCCATTTTACAGATGATAAAACTGATTCTCGGAAACAGAACCAGGATTTAATCATTAAAATGTTTTCCAAATCTTCAAAATTAAATGTTTTTTTTTCCATATTAGTCATTCTAGGATGGCTGCCACATTCCCTTCCCTGTTATAGTCCCCTATAATTGAAAGCCTATCTGCATTATAATGTCAGATGAGATCACTCTGTGTGCTCCTTAGACTGACTCTCAGTTTCAGCATCTCTGCTTCTTTGTTGAGTTATCTGGGATACAGTATTTAAAAACAGATACAATATTCTAATTCCAGCTGAACAATAACAAAATCTTCTCCACAGGTTATAACTTTGTGACCTTTTTTTCAGATCATGACAGCCAACAATTTTATGAAAAATAATAAAATATTAGAACTGTCAGATTCTTATTGCTCATACTTGTTCTGCATCTTTATAAAAGTCACATGACTTTTCATGCACTCTTAACTTGTCAGCAATTGTCTGAAGTCAGGAATTCACTTCTGCTTTCTGAACACCACCAGGTTTGATACAGACTAGATTGCTCTATTTTGAGTTCTTATATCTTAGAATTTCATGTTCAGCATCCCTAGAACGCTGCCAGAGTTTCCAGTTATTTAAACTGATTCATTTTATTGGAAATGGGTAGAATCACTCTTCTTACTAACCAAGTATACAGAATACATCTCCCTAACCCAGAAGACTCCTTGTAGTCTGACATAGGAGTTAATAACTTATTTCCCAGTATATTAGATTTTACAGGGAGAAAATGATTCTGTATATCAAAGGCATATCAGATGTATTGGTTCAACAGCTCAATATTTTCATTTATAGAGTACGAGTCATAACCATAGTCCCTAAATTAACTATCAGAAATTCATAGACATTAAATCCAACTTTTGATCTTCTACAAGTGTCACATGCCACTTCTGACATCACTTATCAGGGCCCAGGACTGGCCAGGTCTCAGACCCGTCTTAACTAGGTTCCCGATGCAGACCGCTAAGTTACCTTGCTCAGGTACAGTTTCTCTTAGGTTTCTGAGGGCTATCTACTTTAGCTGGAGAGAGAGAGAGAGAGAGAGAGAGAGAGTCTTAGAGAGAGTAAAGCAGTCTTCTTAGAATAGATAGATCTTAGTCTTTAGCAGAGCTTGGTAATCTTCAGCAGAAAGACGCCATGCTGGCGTTCTGCAGGCAGAAGAGGAGACAGAATCAGAGTAAGCGACTCCGTGATAGAATACACATGCTTCTTGACTACCTTCTCCTCAAGCCTAATATAAGGCTGATCTCGTGCCTCTCAACACCATAGGTGTAGAGACTGCCAATTCACCACTGCTCTCATCTTGTGAGCTCTCATGCTTGTTAGGAGCACTAAATCCCTCTCCATGCCCTTTCCACCAAGGTGTTCCATTATTGAGCTATACAGGTATTTCTTATAATTCTCACTCCTCCTAGCCATAGGCTATATGGGCTGCAACATACTACTATATTCTATCATTTGCAACACCACCACATTACTCAATCTTTAGATTTCTCTTATATCAGTTATGAAACAATAATTCTAAGCCTCCACCTCTCTCCTCACGTTGTTAAGTGAGCTCTTTGGCAGAAAAACTGTAAGACTTGCAATAAAAGGTTCACATGTTTGGGAGAGTGTTTTTAACTTACCTGTGATGAGTTTTTCTTCCCTACTCTACCACAATCACCATGTTAGACATTAAATTCCTCCTCAGTAATCACTGACAAGTGGTATTCAGATCTCTTAAATATCTGGAGATTAAAAATATTTATTTTAAGGAAGCTGACTCCAATTTAGACACTAAGTACTCAATTTTTCTAATTTTATTGAACTAGATTCATTCCTTTTTTGATTCTAATTCATCAATTTTACATAAGGCTCTTCAAATAATTTCCGATCCCTGTTGTATGCTCCCATGAATCCTGCCACTCCAATGTTAGCACCTCTGCCTCTTTTTCTGAGTTACTATGGGATACAGTCCTGCAACTCACCTACCTTCTCAGTATTTGTAAATATGTTCCCAGGAGTGTAGTACTTAACAAATGCGTACAATATTCTGATTCCAGCTAACTAATACTAACAAAAAGTAAAGTATTATTTGTGTTCATTTTACTAAAATCAAACCACAAGATTGTTTTTTAATCATTGATTAAGCTCTCTTCAAAATTGTATACATTTTAGGATAGTGGTAAGGGTAAGGTAGGCATTTGATCATCAAGACTTAGATTTATTTTTATTACATATATAATCAGATTATATCCATCATATTTGAATTTGATATTATAATACAATATTTTCTACTCATTTTAAGCTTTCTGGTGTGGATCTAATCAGAATACCATCATTGGTCTTTTCAAATACTTTAATATAAATACAGAAAAAGGTAAGATTAATGATAGAGACATTGAACACACTAGGAAAGAACCTCCACCAAGTTAAAATTAACCCTGTTAATCAGCAACCTTTTCATCAGATATAATTCAATTTCAAAATAATTCAATCTAGGCTCAGTGCCTATGGCTCAAGCAGCTTAGGCACCAGCCACATACACCTGAGCTGGCAGGTTCAAAATAATTCAATCTATATCTACATATTTGTCTAATGGATGCTGTGTAGGCCCTGGACCTGATAAATAGCTTGTTGAAGTGCATATACAAATCATCTACTTCTCATCTGATCTACTCATGATATAAAAATTGCATACAAGGAAACAGAGTAAATCCAGAAGTAGTTGCTTTTGCTTAAACCAAATGAATTATATTAAGGAGCACACATAATAGGGAAAAATATGATGTTGATAAATGTTAATTGAGATCAACATCAAATTCATCAATCTCACTTATTTTTAGTTTATAAAATTCAGCATCTTCTTCATAATTATGGTCTTGGATAAAGGAAAACATATAAATAGCATGAGTTTCATTATCCTCCGGAACTTTCTCACGATCCTGATACACACAAAGACACACATAATGACAATGAACATAGCACTGAGCTTTCCAATTGTCAAGTCATACACTATTTGTCAATATTTAGAAAAATCAACACATAGAGTAAAATTTTTGAGACCCACCATTGCTTTGTGATGTTTTTACCTATGCTATTTTTGTTTTCCTTTGTGACAACTACATTGATATAACCTCCTTAATTTCTCATCTGCTCTTCACTTCTCCAAAACTCTTCATATATGACCAATATTGATTTGATAACTTCATTTTAAAATTCTCTCAATACTCTGAAGTTCAATATGTAATGACAAAGAGATTTAAGCTAATTTGCTGCAAATAAAAACTCTCTTATTCTGTCTTGAAAATATTTAGTTTTAAGGTTTTTTTTTCAAATATGTTTTATCCTTTTGTGCTTTAAAATAATCATTCTTGATTGAATACAGTAAAGCAATATTGATTATAGACAGTTTGCTACACTGTTGTTTATTTTGTAAATTTAAATGGAGCCTCTCATCCTAAGCACATAAAAGGCCTTTAAGCTTTCCTAATACATCTTTATTTTAGGCATTTTTGTATTCTTTTTCATTATTCCATTATAGAAACAACCTTCTATCATTTTATATTAATCCTAGGATGAGGATCTTCTTTCAAATCTAAGTGATTATTCCAAGTTTGGATGCTATTTTTTATAAAATTTATTATCATTTCTCCATTAGAGATATCAGGAGGGGAAAGAAATGTATGTGTGTTTGCATATGCTTTTCTTATTAAAATAATTTATTCCATAATTTATTATACACAATTTAGAAAAATAATATGCAAAAATGGAAATGAAATCATTCCTATTCTTTCTCAAATGGATTTTACCTCTGTCCATATTCTGGCTTCTTAACAAACTCATTTCTGTGCGAAGACAAGATTACTTGCTTGTGTTTAATATTTTCCTTTGCATTTGTTGTTAATTATCTATTTGTTATTAAAAACAAACACACACACAAAAACAATAATAAAAAATCAAGCAGCTACAGTACCCTTCACCTTTTACTTAACTGCAAATCATGCACAGCTTTCCATCCTGATGGTCATGAGCTCTGATCAGAAAGTATGTTTGGCTCTGTCTTCTGCACTCTTGAGGTTAGGTGCAGCCATGTGACTTGTTTTGATTTGTGCTTTGAGGGGTAGAAGCCTGTGATCTACTATGATCCAGATTATTCCAGATGGTGCAGATTCTGTAGCTGAGCATGAAGAGAGGATGGAGGTACATTGCTGAGAACCATAGCTAAGCATACTCAGCATAAAGTTCTAAGGGCAGGGGGGTAGAAGGAATAGCAGTTCAGACTGTAGTGTCTAGATATCAAAAGAATGTCAAACTCAGCAAAATATGACGAATCATTGCCTGAAGGTGACATTCCTAGAGAGTTGTACAGGAGTCTATAATGGTAACCCTAAATCTGTGTGAGTTTTACTATCTAGAATCTGGACAGACAATCCAGAATGAAACCAAATTTCACATGGTGGCTGAATATTCAGAGACAAGTACTCTTGCATAAAAACAAACAAACAAACACACACACAAAAACCCCCTAAAAATCAAAGGTGTAGGTGAACCGGTTTGAATTTAGGTAAAGATTTGTACTGAAAAAATAAAAACAATAATATATGGCAAAAACTGAAACAGAAGGCTAATCTTTTAGCCTGTATCACAAGTGATTAGGGAAAGGAAGTCAGTATCTGACTAGGACTGTACATGTCCCAGGGCCATCATAGATCTACCTGAAATCAATTAGACTCAGTTAATTTAGCTTAAAGGAACTGACATGAAGAGAGATGGATATTTGGAAATATATCTCTTCAATACAAAAGTGCTCATTTAAATATGTAAAATCTCTCCCTTCTTAAATTTGCATGGAAGTCTGAGAAAGTATTTTCTCTATCTTTCATCTATCTAATATTTATTGAATTCTCATTATGTTAAGAACTATGCTGGGTATTGAATGAATAATAGGAAATAAGATTTGCATTTCAACACTGAAAACTAGAAATACTGTATTAGTCACCATAGTCACTGCTTCCTCTTTTGAAAATATTCAGACAGGTATTAAATATTACTCATATATTGAATATGGGTATAGAACTACTTGAGGCTTCGAGAACTATATTTTACCTAATAGAATGCAAAATTCATGAAAGCAGGACTTTGTTTTGTTCATCATTATCATTAAAGAGCTAGGATAGTGCCTAGTATATATGAGATTCTTAACAAAGAATAAAATTAATAAATGACTAATGCTATTTCCATTATTCTCCCCACCCCATAATTTTTTTTTAATTCCCTATCTTTCAGGACCAACCTAACACAAAATATGTAACTTCTTTTATAACATTAACTGGAATTAGTTTTATTCTCTTTTTGTTTTCAGTTTAACTTCATATTTCAATAAATGTGGCTCATAAAACCTTGAGCTCTACTCTGCTACTGTTCATTATCCTAGTTCCTCTCACATACACTGTTTCCACTAACAACCTGAAGGCTAGACATATCATCCTTTTTGAATGTGAAATACTGGAGGTTAAGATAAATGAAGCAATTCACCACAGTCACAGGGTCAGGGAGTCTAGCTCCAGGTTTCATTCCACATATTTTCTGTAACACTTGGAAACATCATTTACAGCCTTTGTGAGAGTCACTTCATCCCCAGATGTTACTTGAATCATAGTAGGAATAAAATAAAACCTTTTTCTTTAACATTATGTATATAATTAGTTATTCATTTCTTAAGAGCCTGTAAAAGTTTCTCTTGAATCTATCAAAAGCATAAATTATCATTATTGTACAATAGAATATGAAATACTACTACCTTTCACAGAAAGGCAGATTAACTATTCTTTTTTTTTTTTTTTAAGACACTCTATTTTCCAGGCTTGAGTGCTTGAGTGTCAAAAGCCTACCTCACAGTAACCTCAAACTCCTGGGCTCAAAGTGATCCTCTTGCCTTAGCTTTCCAAGTAGCTAGGAATATGCATCTGCCACAACCCACAACCCCAATTTTTTTTTAATATATTTGGTAGAGATGAGGTCTGCTTCTTGCTCAGATTCCTCTCCTCTTGAATTCCTGAGCTCAAGGGATGAGGAACCCTTGATCTCCAGCGTGATAGGATTACAAGCATGAGCCTCCTTACCCCTCCAACATCGACTATTCTTTAGAAAAGGTTCATTTTAATTGTGTATCTCCATTGATTCAGTGTTTCTCCTTTTATTTTTCGCTACAATATTTATTCAATCAAATAACTTTATTTGTACATGTTATTTGTGAAAATAGTCAAAACTACCTGCTGTTTTTATTTTATTATTGGTTTTTAAATTCTTTTAATGTAAAATCTACCTATTTTTGTAAAGAAATATTAGCAGTTGTGATGAATGGATACATCAATATAATCCACCACTTTTCACAATAAAAAGAAATTTGTATTTTCCCAGAAAGTTGTCTTGTATCTCTTCCCCATCAATTCTCCTAATCCAAAGACGACTGCAAATATTCTGATTTTTTCTTTTCTTTTCATCTTGGATTAGTTGTACTTGTTCTAAATCTTCATATGAATCTTCACGTTTGTTTTTGACTTATTTTAATTAACATAATATCTGAGTTACATCCCTGTTGTGTTTTTCAGTAACTCATGTCCTTTTCCTGCTCAGAGATACTCTGAATACACCACAATTTGTTTACCCTTTTTTCTTTTGATGGACATTTGAATTGTTTCTAATTTGGGAGCTACTGTGAATAAAACTAGCATGGGCAATCTTGTAGAACCCTTTGCACATACCCTTCTGGATATGTATTTTTATTCTCTTGAGTACATACTAAGAAACACAATTACTGAGTCAAATGACAGGTGTATATTTACTCTATAAAACATGGCAAATCATGTAGAGAAGCAGTAACCTCACACAATGCTGGTATAAATGTTAAGTGGTAAAACTACTTGGAATATAGTTTAGTGGTTTCTCAAATAGTGAACCAAAAATTAACCATATGTTCCTAGATATCTATTAAAAGACATAAAAATGTGTCTTTACACAAAGATTTACACAGAAATGAGATACAATGAAAGGATTCAATTTTTCTGAACACAAGAGTACCCTCTAAAGAAACTATTTTACCACAGCCAAACTGTCATGGGTTTTTTCTAAGACAAATCAATCTCAAGAAAGGAAACACCCAACTCATACCTCTATATCCTTAAATGTGGGTAAGTAAAATACCCAATTCTTGCTCTCTCTAGCCTTCCCCTCTCACCTAAGGGAGGTGGGGGAAACTGAGAAGCCACTGTAAATGTCACCTTCAAGGTCACGGGCCTACTGAAAGAAAGGCATAATGAAAGGTTTATAAGTGCATCTCCTCACGTTTATACCTTACCACCGTATCAACTAGGCTTCTGTATCATAACAGTGTAGATTGGCTTAGAAACAAAACCAAACAAATCAAACACACCTGCAAGGAGCAGACCCTATTTAAGGAGTCCCCAGGGGAACAGGCCAATAAAGGAAACAAAAATAAGAACAGCAAAGGAAGTTTTAGCTTCTGATACCTTTAGCCATAGCAAACAGTAAACATAGCCTAACTTATATCCAGGCAACATTAAACATTACATTAAAGGCCTATTTAATCATGTTTAGCTCTCAGCAAAAAGTTTATCATGTTCCACTTTCGGCAAAAAATAAAAAAAAAAAATTGGAAGACATGATGAAAGACAAAAAAAAAAAAAGGCAAAACAAACAAACAAAAAAAATGACTAAAGCCAAGCTAAAACAAACAAACAAATAACAGTTTGAAGAGACAGATCAAGGATTAGAGCCAGACTCAGGTAATATAAAGATTTTGAAATTATCAGGATGGGAATTCAAAATAATTATAATTAATATGCTAAGGACTCTAATGTAAAAGGTGAATGTCACGCAAAAACATATGGACAATGTAAGCAGACAGATGGATCTCTAGGAAGGAATCAAAAGGAGATGCTAATAGACAAATAACATTGTAAAAGAAATTAATAAGGTTTTTGATAAATTCCTTAGTTGACTGAACATTGGCTGAAGAATGAATCAGAAGACATATCCATAAAAGTTTTCCAAAATAGTAGTCAAAGAAAAAAAGAGAATTTTTTAAAGGAACAGATTTTCCAAGAACTCTGGGACAAGTATATCAGGTGTCATATTCGGACTACTAGAAGGAATCCTAAAAGAGAGAGAAAAAAGGAATAAAAGAAATATTTAAAAGAATGTCTGAAAATTTTGAAATGAAGAACAGATAACAAATTGCAGATTCAAGAAGTTCAGAAAACACCCAGCAGTATAAATACCAAAAATTTATAATTAGACATGTAATTTTAATATCAGAAAATCAAAAATTCAGAAACTAAAATATTTAAAGAAGACATGTGATGAGGGAAGGATAGCCTTACATTTAATAGAACAAGGATAATAATTAAATTAGACTTCTCTACAGAAACCATGCCTGCAAGGAAAGAGTAAAATAAAATATTTAAAATATTGATTAAAAAAACAAAAACATAACATTTTGTTCCAAGGAAAATTATCTTTCAAAAGTTAAGAAAAAAAATCAACATTTTCTCAATAAATAGATTTAAGCAGTACCTAAAATCCTCTCAAAAAAAGAAAAGCCCAGGATTATATAGCTACATGGTTAAATTCTTCTAAACAATAATAAAAAAAAAATTACCAAGCTTTCTTTCTCAAAGCTTTCTGAATTTTTTTTCAAACTTCAGAATATAACAGGGGTGCAAATGTTTTGGTTACATTAATTGTTTTGTGCAGTTTGAGTCAAAGTTATGTGTGCCTATTACCCAGATAGTATGCATAGTACCTGTAATGTGTGAAATTCACCCCTTGTCCCCTTCTACCTGCTGGCTTTCCATTGAGTTTTATTACCAAATGTGCACATGGGTGTTGAGCAATTAGTTCCATTTTAATAGTGAGAACATGTGCTATTTATTTTTCCACTCCTGTGGTACTTTGCTTAGAAGAATGGTTTCCAAGTTCCATCCAGGTTGTTACAAAAGATATATGTCCACACATTTTTATGGCTGAGAAGTACTCCATGGTATATAAATACTACATTTATTAATCAACTCATGCATTGATGGGCAATTGGATTGGTTCCACATCTATGCAAGTGGGGCTATCTGTTTTTTAAACTTTATATTGGAAATGGTTTTCTTATAAACAACACATACTTGGTCTTGATTTTTGATTCACTATGATATCTATGTCTCTTAATTGATGTATTTAGACCATAGATATTCAAAATTATTATTGATATACAGTAGAATCTCCATAGTTGACAACCTGCCTACATTGATTATCTCCTTATGTTGATCTACTTTTCATAGACCAGACATATGCCATGTGTGATTAATGGAAGACCCTTCATACTGAGCACTTCTGTGAGTGTTATCTTGACTATTTGGATTGTGACACATAAATTAGTTTACCTTCTATAACTTGACCTATTGAGTCTACTCTGCACCAAGAAGAAGAAAGTGTGCACTTTGTCCCTAAATTGTATTTTTGGGTTTTTTAGTATAAGATCTCTTTTCATGTTTTAATATTACCACATGTTGTATTAGGTCTAACTTTCCTATTGTTTATCATGTGTTGTAAAAGATTTCTGAACATGAAGGACTGGTCTGAATTGTAGGTAAATTCTACCAATTAATTAAAATTTTTACAGTTAATTAAGACATGATGATCCAAAAGAAAGAATTCAGAAAACTGACATTCAATAAAAGGATGATCTACATTTTCTGAAAAGTAGCAGCCTAAGAAATGTGACAAAAATTTTGGTGTTAGCAAGACCACAGTTAGCAACATCTGGAACTGAAAATATGAGAGAGATAATAAGAAATGTGAAGACCTATAGGAGAAAAGGAAGAAAATTTCCCTTAGTGATGTCAATGAAGCCACAATAGCAGTGGTTCTCAATCTGTGGGTAGCGACCCCTTTGCACACTATATTAAAAGTTCATGGCATTAGGAAGGTTGAGAACCACTGAGTTAGGGAGATATTAAGGACAGTGGGGACCTATAGTGAAATGGAAGAAAATTTTCTCTCAATAAAGTCAATGAAGCCATGTTAAGATGGTTAACAAACCAGGGAAGTTAATACCCTAGCCATGTTAAGATGGTTAACAAATTAGGGCAGTTAATACCCCAATCTCTGGGCTGATAGTCCAGGAAGTTGTTAAAAATTTGCATATGAATTTGGGGTGGCAGATTTTCAGCCATTCAGTGCTTGGTTTGAGAAATGTATTTATTTATTTATTTTTTATTTTATTTTATTTTATTATTTTTTAGACAGATTCTCACTTTGTTGCCCTCAGTACAGTGCTATGGCATCACAGCTCACAGCAATCTCCAGTTCTTGGGCTTAGGCAATTCTCTTGCCTCAGCCTCCCCAGTAGCACCTACCACAACACTTGGCTATTTTTGGTTGCTGTTGTTGTAGTTTGTCTGGGGCTGGGGTCGAACCCACCACCCTCAGTTTATAGGGCCAGTGCCCTACTCACTGAGCCACAGTCACCACCCAGTTTGAGAAATTTAAACTGTGACATGAGATCTCCCAGAAAGTCATGTTTGGTGAATCCAGTGAAGTTCCAGTAGAAGTTATCGAAGAGTTCATCAGAGATTTCTCAGACTTTGCCAGAGGCTTTAAGATGATGACACCTTGAAGCCATTAAGTGTGAACATATTTGAAAGGCTATTCCTGACAGGTGCCTCATCATAAAGGGTGACAAATGTAAGACTGGGAAACTTCCTCAAAACATTTCACAGTTCTGTTTGCACTACTTTAACCTAAGAGAATCTAAGCACTTGGTCATTGGTAATGTGGCAAAGCCATGGACATTCAAGAATCTAAAGTCTACATATCCACTCTTCACTTTGAGGTGAAACAAATGTGCAGGATGACAGGTACCCTCTTTGAGAAGAGATATGGGTATCAGGTAGGAAATGAAGAAAAACTGGCCTATTCTACTGACAGTAGACAACTGTCCTGGCCACCCACAAGTGAATTGTTTCACAAGCATGATACTAAAATGTATGCTTTCAAAGACAACCTCAAAAATCCAAACTTTTTGGCCAAGGCAAGATGAAAGCCTTTGGATTACCAAGCCCAGCTCTCATAGGGGTCATTACTAAAACACAAACCTGTGGACTTGCTATAAAAGCAACTTCATCCACTCCATCAGTTAACAAGGTTCAGCCAGAAATGATGTTTCAGCTAAGTTGGATATATCACAATGCAAGAGCATGATGCTTTGGTCCCATAAGATAGTCTATTTCCCATGACAGAATTTGAAGGGGTAGATTTTGAAGATTTTGTTGCAGTGCATGACGAGGTGGCAACTACTAATGAACCTGACACAGAGGCAATTACTAAATAATATTGACTGAAGTATAAATCAGTGTAAAAGTGCCTGAAGCAGCTGATGAAGTAGAATTACATAAGAATGACACAGAAATTGCAGAGATTCCAGAAGAAGAGGATGTCAGGCATCTGATAATGTAGCTGAAGTCATTTGCTTTAGAATAACTCCCAGGTATGATGAACGGTATAGTCAGTGTTGCTAATGATTTCTACACTTAACATTTGTAATAATAATAAAAGTCAGACTAAAATTGACTCTTGCCAGAAAGAATGATTAAACCATGAGAAAATAGTAAATGTATTGATTTTGTATGACACTGAATATGTGATTTTACTTGTTTTGATTATGTATGATTTCATATGATTTTCTCTAATAAAAGGTGTTTAACAAAGTAGGATACATGTACCCATAAGTACAATAGGCCTAGTTTCTTATGTTTACCACCTCTATTTGTTGACAGGTTCTTACAGTCCCTTGGATTGTCAATTCCTTGACTATATGAGTCAATTTATATAGTTTCTACTGTAGTTGGATTAATATCTCCCATATATGTTATTATTTCTTATTTGCTGCTCTTTTTCTTTACTCCTCTTTTCTTCACCCTGTTTTGCTTCTTGTGGTCTTCAATGAACATTTTATATGAATCTATTTTCTCTCCTTTCTTAGCATATCATTTATTCTCTTTTAACTTTTTAAAGGGCTACACTAGACTTTGGAATACAAATTTCTAATAATCTTAGCCCACTTTCTAATAACACTGTACCACTTCATGTGTACCTTATAATATCAGTCCCTAACCTTTTTGGTGCCAGGGGCCAATTTCATGGAGACAATTTTTTCACAAACTGGGGAGGAGGGGTGGTCTGACAGGATATGGAGCTCAAGCAGTGATGTGAGTGTTAGGGAATGGCTAATAAACACAGATCAGTCTTAACCTCCAATTTCAATATTTGGCCTTGACATAGGAAGCTTTTCAAGACTTTTTAATTCAGTGAGGGCAGCTTCTTCTAGAGGAGATGCAGTGGTCACTGTGTAAGGCACCTCTCCACAGTGGACACCCATCATGGTGGAAATGGCAGAAATGCCTCCTTGGGTATCACTTAAGTGACCATGTTCTGCACGAAAATTCATCAGGTTGGACATGAGGGGAGAAAACCTCTCTTTTGCCTTGATGTCATTTAGGCTTTTCATTTTAGTGGAATGTTTCACATAGGGATTCAAAATAGAAGCAGCCATTTTAGGTTTCTTCTAAAGTTGTGATACTCTTAACAACTCCTTTTCTACTTGTTCCAGATCATTTTGTTTTGATGTAGCAGAATAAAGAGCAGTGGCATAGAAACCTTCAACACCATATATCTGAACAGCTTGGCACAAGCTTGGCAAATGGCCTGGCCACAGAAGTACTGAGGCATTGCACCTACCAGGAAATCCCAGACACAGCTGGCACAGCCATCTTCTTTCAGGTAGCTGTCTTCCCTGTCATATTTTATTCATGATCTGTGCACCTCTAAGTAACCCACATTACAAACATATCCAAGAGGAAGAAAGTGGGGGAAGGGAGAGAGAGAGAGAGTAATTTACTATGTGCATTATCAGAGTCAATCCTTAGGTATTAAGTATTAATCACCTACCTTAATTGTTCTTAAATAAAGATCCAGATATAAGCATGTAGCAAGCTTATTGCAGAGGGAAAGAATACAGACAGAATTCTCACAATTCTTCATGGTCAGGGGAATAATAGACTATAGAGATATTATCTTTCCTACAGGCCCAAATGAGGGGCATTTTTAAAAGTACATTCAGCAGGCCTCAGGCTATGTAGAGTCCCTGGATATATTTGTGTAAAACAGTGTTTGGAAGAAGAGGGCTTTGGGGAAGTCTAAATGATCTAATGGCGACTGTTTGCTGCATTCTTTTCTCTGATGGTTACAGGAACTGGTGCAATTCCAGCTGTGAGCACCTGGAAGGAAATGCCCAAGCAGACACTTGCCATTGAAATATGGTTGGAGAGCTATTCCTGCATGTAAGTATCACCCTGTTATTTTCTTTAGGGTTTTCTGCCCAGAACCAATCAACCAGAAGCCCAATCTAAGAAGGCATCTTTACAATCACAAGCTGCGGCAAATGTGGTTGGTTCAGTGGGATGTAATTTGTCTTCTGTAGAAAAAAAAGATAAAGGAAAAAAGAAAAAAACAACTCAGAGCAGTGGGGATTAACAGAAGCCAGGCTGACTGCATACAGCATGTTTGTGGTAATAAACAACAATGTTATTAGCAAATATAAAGCCCGTGATAAACAATGCCATGATGTTCTATTCACCCTAATAGGCAGGAGCAGATAATTGGCACAAATAAAATGCTAAAACAGTCTCTAACCACCTTTCTGAGCGTCTCTCTGAATGAGTAAGTCGCCTGCATGCTGCACGGCGCAGTGGTAGCCTGGGATACCAGCTTTTGTGTTTCACTGAAAAAATATGCTGCCATTGCTAATGGAAAACAACAGAAGCTAAAGACGATTGCTGGGATTGTCAGATCTCCTTTTTTTTTTTTTTTTTAAGTGGTAATGAGTATACAAAGAGACAATTCCGCACATTAATCAAAGGTGGCAGAGTGTTGTTTGGAATACAGTACTGATTGAAGTCTTGAAGACTTCCAGCCATGGGGACTTTTCAGTCTAAACTTAGAGCTCAGCTGTTTCATGTGGCGATTTCTTCTTTTCCATCCACCCTAGACAAACTGTCTTGTCCGAGCAGTGGGCTTTTTTGAACAGGACTTTCTTAGTCTTTATCAGAGCATCATTCTGGCAGTTTCTGCATTTTCCTTTGGTTGATTTGGTTTACACTGTAGATGAGTGTTTGGCATAGCTGATGTGTGATGTTCTTTCTCTGGCTGTAGAGAAAGGTAAACATTGTCCAACTTCTTCTTCCTTCAGCCTCAGTATCTCCTTTTTCGGTTTAAAACTCCAGGAATTGGCCAAAGTAATAAAAACCTCTGAAGTCACTAATGTTGAAAATCCCTAAAGTTATTTAGATCTACAGAGCAAGTAAGACTGATTAAAATTGAACTATAGATGAATTTCATTCATTCATTCATAATTCAACAAATATTATTGAGTGCTTGTAACATACCAGGCACTATTCTTGGTTTTCCATTTATATTTTGGACCCTTGTCTCCCTTACTGTAGCAATAATCACAGTTTAATTATCTTCTATCAAAAGAGAAACATTTATATGCTTCACTTTTGAATTAAATATTTCTCATCTCAAACTCATCATATCCAAAAATGTTTTGAGCCACACGTATCAGGATGTAGATAATCAAAGAAGAGGGAAAGATACTGAGGATAAAAACTTATTTCAGGTTCACAGATGTACAGTTGTTTAAATCTTGAAAAATAAAATAAGTAAAACCAAAACAAAAAGAAAAAAACAAACAATGAAAAGCAAGAACCAAAAAAAGAGAGAACCAAGAGATCTGTGATACTGTGATATTAAGTAAGCTATGCCTACTCATGTAAATAAACTGCATCTCTCCATTGGTAAATAATAATAATAAAATTTTAAAAAATGAAAATAAAAAAGTATATATTTGGTCTTTGTGCCTAGTTTCTGGCAGAGATGTCTAAGACCATTGTAACTCCCCAAGTGATGGGGGTGAGAGGAGTATATTTGATAACAAGCATTTTATAACAGAAATGACTTTATGTTAATGAGGTCACTCTTGGATGATGGGAACTGCTTGCCAGAGAAACCAACCACATATCATCAGAGGTTTAGAACTTTCAGCCTAACCTGCCACCCACTTGCACCTTTCACTTCTAGAGAGGAGAAAGGGGCCAGAGATTGAGCTAATTATCAATGGCCTATGATTTAATCCATTGTGCCCACAAAATGGAACCTCTATAAAACCCTAATTAACTCTAATTAAAGAGGATCAGAGAGCTCGTGGGTGGGTGAACACATTCACATGCCGAGAGAATAATACAACCTCTCTCCATAGGGACAGAGTCCCTGAGTTCAGAACCTTGCTGGGCCTCAGTCCTATGTTTCTTGTCATCACTTTTAATTTTTGTCCTCTGTAATATCTCTTTAAATAAACCCATGTTTACTTGAGTTCTGTAAGCTACGGTAGCAAATTAACAAACATGAAAGCAGGATTGTAGGAGCTTCTGAGTCAAACAGAAGTGTGAGTACCTTTGGACCCACTACCTGGGAGTAGCATCTAAACTGGAGAGGAGTCTATGGGACTGATCCCTTAACCTACAGACTGCTGTCAGATCAGAAAAACTTCTACTCACTATCAATTTGTATCTGATTCAAATAACTGATCTGGAATGCAGTAAGAAATGTCTATTACATTGCCTAGATGCCTAAAACAGATCTGGCTGGAGGGTTGTGAGCAATGAACTGGTGCAGCTGGTTGATAGAGAGTTTCATCTTGTAATAATACAGTAACTCCCAGCACTTAAAATATAATTAAATTGTAGGACACCCCATTGATGTATAGAGAGTTGTAGGACTGATTGGTGTGGAAGAAAGCACCCACACATGTGTTGTCAGAAGTGTTGTGAATAGAGAAATAGATTTTCCCCCCTTTAAGCTAAAAGCTATAAGATAGTAAATTTAGAATTGATTCACACAGAAGACATTCAAATGGAGAACTAGAATATCCAAATTGGTTTAGGAATTCTCCAGGTCACAAGTTGATGAACTGGTGAATCTAAAAACAGTTATTCCAACAGAGAGTGCATATTTCTTTCTCTGCACTATTTCAGTAGAATCAAGCATTGTCTTTAAAAACAGAAAAATTCAAGTATTTATTTAAGACATAGCCATTATTCCTGGAATGGGCCTGCTAAAGAAAGGAAGGGTGACCTTGAATTATTAATTGCTTGGAGAAGACATTATTTTCAACTCCATTAAAATTATACTGAGGGTAGGTGAGACTCAAGGAAAGAAGAGAAATAGTAAATTTTATTTAAGTTTTTTCAATATGACAAACTTATTATTTTTATTATTCGAATTTTTATATCCTGCATATCTAAGCTTTTCTCTAAAACCCAAATCCTTCCAAAAAGTCATAGATAACATTGGGAATATTTCTTTTCTATATTACCAGTGCTCTACATAGATTTCAGTATATTTAAGCTCTATGAATACTATGTTAAATGCTATGATTCTGTTTACCTAATGCAGTGCTAAATCCCTTTTTAAAGGTATATTTAAAAAGATACATAACACTACATATTTATTGAAGTTTTAAAATCATATTATTACAGAAAAAAAGACATAAACAGGGTAACTAGAAAGTTCATGTGCAATTTAATGGGGGATCATGATGTATGGCACACATTTGGGGGTGAGACAATTATAAGAGAAACCTTAACAAATGCAATCAGTGTATCCTAAATCTTTGTACCCTCAATGAATCCCAAACAATACAAAAATTAAAAAAAAATAAAATTGCACACTATTTTAAATTACACACAAACTATGGCCACCCTGCATACCACTTTGACTACAAAACCAAATGAAAAATTAAGTGAAATTCAATAGAGTAATCTCAAATTCAGGTAACTGGGCATTAAAAAATCACTTGAATTGTAAGAGATTATTTATGATATCATTCATCCTTATATTCCAGAAGAGAATACGGAAGTACATGAAGCAAGGACAAGTGGGGGCACTTTGATAATGCCGGTCCATGGTGTTGTGGCCATTCTGACTGGATACATGACTTGGTCTCTTTGCATTGGCTCATCTGTTGACTTCTTACTTGTGCCTCTGTCAATCAGGCAACCTCCCGTATTCCCCCAATGTAATTCTAAGATATTCTTCAAGGCACTGTGGACTCTTCCTGTCCAGGTTAGGGCACATGATGCTGGGCTCTCCCTCCTCTGACCTGTATCTTTTACTATCGGTATCACCCATTTGATGCTGAGAATATATGGCTTTGTGTTATCTTTTCAGAAGTCGGCCTCTAATGAAATTGTAAGCAATTTTCCTGCCTATACTGGTATAATGACAAAAGCACATAAAGTATCCAATAAATGCTTACTGTGGCTTTTGGGGTTTTTTTGTTTGTTTGTTTGTTTTTTGTAGAGACAGAGTCTCACTTTATCACCCTCGGTAGAATGCTGCGCCATCACACAGCTCACAGCAACCTCCAACTCCTGGGCTTAGGCGATTCTCTTGCCTCAGCCTCCCGAGTAACTGGGACTACAGGCGCCTGCCACAACACCTGGCTATTTTTCTATTTTGCAGTTCAGCCGAGGCTGAGTTTGAACCCGCCACCTTCAGTATATGGGGCCGGATCCCTACTCGATGAGCCACAGGTGCCGCCCAAGGCTTATTGTTTTATTGCAAGATGGACTCTGTATCAACCAACTGCATCAGTTCATTGCTTACCACCCTCTGGCCAGATCTCATCCAGGCCTCTAAGCAAATAGAACAGGCTTTTCTCATTGCAGTCCCAGATTAGTTGTTTGAATCAGATACAAATTTATTGTGAGTAGAAGTTGTTCTGATATGACAGCTGTCCAATGTCTTGTTTGTGGGGAGAGAAAATGAGAACAAGTTGACTGAATTCCTTTTTCTGATGGGCCATGGGATAAAAAGTGAAGAAAACAGGGAGTACCTTAACATAACAACGTCAATCAAGAGTGTGTTCAATCTGAGCTTGGTGCTGTACTCAATCTTGTCAAGGAAGCCAGGTGGCATGTCCATAGTTCCCTCAAACAATGTGGTGACTAATTCTGACAGGATAGTAGAAAAGCCAATGGTATTCCCTTATCTTCTTTGCATTAATAGATGATACTGGTCTCCAAAGCTATTGTTTTACCAGCATTGTTCACAGACACCAAAATTCATCTTCCAACATGAAATCACTATCAAAACAATCTACATCTGGGATTTGACTAGCAAAGTCCACAGATTTTTCTCAAGATGCAAATTTATTATTTACTTTATTTTCAGGAATGGAAAACATGACCTTTCTCTCTCTTGCTTCCTCTTAGCATCATGGATTGGTAAATACGTTCTATTCTTCCATAGATATTTTGTTATTATTACCATATTTCCATAGCAGAAAATATGAAGAGTGAGAAAGAGGAAAAAATGAAATATAAAATAGGGAAAAGAAAGAAAAATGCAGAATATCAGTCAGGCTTGAAGAGGTTCCCCTAAAAATAGCTTACCTAGTCTAATGTGGTGGAAAAATGACTGCTATACATCAGCAGAAGAGGTCAGGAAATTAAATTTTATGTGTCTTCCCTGGGGGGAAAAAAACAGAGTTTGGCAGAAAAATAGAATCCTTCATGGCTTGGTAAAAATTTTGAACATTTCAATACTGTTTTACAAAAAAAAAAAAAAGAAAGAAAAATACAGGACAAAACAAAATAAAAACAACACCTCATAGTAGAAGTGACCACAAATCAGGGAACAAGATAGATCTTCTACCCCCATAATGAGAGGATGCATATTGAAGGTGATGTGGCTGCCATGTATCTGGTCCAGTCTCATGAGGTGATGGGAAATTGGCAATAATATTTTGGAAAGTGTTCAAATTCTGTAAGGTTAGGGTAAGAGGAAAAACTTTGGCATCCTCTAAAATTATTTTTAGCAACTCTCTAGGAGATAAAACCTTGGACTTAAAGGTTTATGGAACTGAAGGCATATTATCTAACTTATAAATTTAAGTAGAAATCATTTTAAAATGCTGCTCTTGTGGAGACTGATTACTCCCTTTCTGTTCCTAGTGACCTTGCCTTGCTTCTCAGGTCATTTTTCTGAGTCACTTAATGTTTTTTCTACTATTTCACCTTTCTTACTCTACTCTCTCCATGTAATTCAGGTGAAGCCATGCCAATTCTTTTCTTGCCAAGAATAACTAATTTACTTGTAACACTCAAATAATTTTACCATTTTCTATCCAGTTACAGAATTTGGTCCATTGAAAATGACTACACCAGACCGGGCATGGTGGCTCACGCCTATAATCCTAGCACTCTGGTAGGATGGGGCAGGAGGATGGCTTGCTCAGGAGTTCAAGAATAGACTGAGCAAGGGCAAGAGCCCATCTCTACTAAAAAACAGAAAAAATAGCTGGTTGTTGTGGTGGGCACCTATAGTCCCAGCTACTCAGGAAGCTGATAAGAGGATGGCTTGAGCCCAGGAGCTTGATGTTGCTGTGAACTATGATGATGCTGCACACTTAACCCAGGGCAACAGTGAGATTCTATATTAGAGAGAAGGAAAGATAGAAAGAAAAGAAAGAGAGAGAGAGAGAAAGAAAGAGAAAGAAAATGACTACACCACCTTAAGATTGCCATTCTTTCTCTCAACACACCCTATTTGTACACAATATATACTAACTTCTTAATAATGACAAAATGCCCACAACATTTTGACCCTAATTCTTCTGAAATTTTCTCCCTTTAATCTTCCCCAATTTTGGTGACCCAACTTGGAAAATCAGAAGTGATTTTCCAGCATCCACTTTCTCATCTCTTACAGTCTTGTCTACCAGGTGACTTCAGTTCGATTTCTTCTCCCATCTAGTGTAGGAGATGGAAGTTTTTCTTTTTAAGAAGGGCAGTAACTCAATAGTCAATGCTTGCATTATATTTTCATTCTCCTCAACTTCAAACATTAATGTGACTGTCCCCAACTCCATGAACTACTCTCACATCCAGTCTTTCATGATACAACTCTTTCCTCTGTCTTCCCATCTAATATTTTTCTACTTCCTTTCCTTCTGTTAAACATACACATTCTCCATGTTCAGGAGTGAGATAAAAGCTAGTTCTTGTCTTCTTATCCTTTTGTCTACATTTCTCACAGTGAAGAAACTTCTAACAAATTCTACTTCTTCAGAGGTAATTAAGCCACACGGTTGGAAGCATGGGTACTGAAGAGCATATGGTCAAGGCCATCCTGGTTTAGCATGTTTTTATCCATGGAGTGCTAAGCAGTCACTTAAACTCATTAACCTCACATTCTAAATTTTGGAAAAATAATAACCACATCAAAAGTCTATTAAAATATAAATAGGAAAATTTATGGCAAACACTTATCATCAAGCCTAGTACATAGTAATTTTAGAATAAATTGTTTCATCCTCTGATTTCACACCATCACCTGTCACGGTTCACACCCTCATTAGAATTCCCTTAGCACATTACAGTGACCTCTTTCATACATAGCTTTTCCATTTCCTTGCTCTTTGTATCCATGCTTACCCACCCAGCCTACCCTCATTTCCTGTCATTCCTGAAATATGTAATTGGTGTGGTCTTCCTGAAGCACAAATCATCTGTTACCCTGATCCCATTCTCCTCCATTCTAAAAAAAATTAATACTCTACTGCTTATAAAATAAAGTTCAAATAATTTATTATTGAAGGTATCCCAATGTGGCACTGACATCCATTCTCTGTTCCCTATTTTGACCTCCATATAACCAGTGTTCAAAAGGAGATCAGATTTACCTAATGTTCTCTGAACATACTGCACAATTTTGGGCACCCCTGGTTTTGTTGTTATATTTTCTAGAGCAGCAGTTCTCAACCTGTAGGTTGTGACCCCTTTGGGGGTCTCCTGCATATCAGATATTTACATTACAATTCATAATAGTAGCAAAATTATAGTTGTGTAGTAGCAACAAAGATAATTTTATGGTTGGGGTCACCACAACATGAGGAACTGTATTAAAAGCTCACGGCATTTGGAAGGTTGAGAACCACTGTTCTAGAGGCAGTGCCACCTATCATTTCACTATCCAGAGAACATCTCTTCCTACTCTAACCCAGAATCTCCTCTTATAAATTATATATTTTAGGGGCTCGTCAATGTTTTCCAAATTAGCAAAAATGACTATTTTACACATTTAAATTAAGATATCCCTGGCTAGATCTTTTTTTTTTTTTCTTTTTTCTTCTCTTATTCCAATTTTTTTCTTTAAATAGCATTTGGTTCAAATACTATGAAAGAGATCAGCAATTTGAAAAACAATTATAAAAGAACAGTACCTGGGTAATAATCAATATTTTCTTGCTGGAAGTTTAAATAGGCTTTTTGGATTAAACAGAAAAATTGGTTATTATTGCCACTAAATATTTGAACTAATTTTCATGACTATGAGGATGTTGAAAAGTGAAGTGTAGAAATCAATTCTTTTATTTGGCAGATGTAAATTTTCTTTCTTACTTTTATTTTTATTTTTGAGGAGCAATTCTAGGATAAGCAGTTTCAAACTTTTCTCCCTAGATGTAATGCTATCTTTGAATGACTCCTAATTGGTTCTTTGCTACTTTCTTGCCATCTATGGGGTATTCTGAACACAACATCTGAAATTGTCCTATAAAAAAAAGAAGGGAAAATATTTCTTTACTTAAAATTCTGCAGTGGACCCCTGTTTGTCTTAAAAGAATCCCTAACACTTATACATGACCCCAAAGCCTTACCTGGATTTGCTTCTCCTTATATTTCTGACCTCAACTTCTAATGTTTTTCCCTTTGTTTGCTTACTGTAGTCATTATTGACTTTCCTTTGTTCCCTCAGCAACCACTTGCATTTCTGTTTTCAATTCTATGCATTTGCTGTTGCCCTCAATTGGAAAGCAATTAACTTTCTCCAGAAGTATATGTGATTCATTCTTTCTTTACTTTCTAGTTTTCGTTGTCATCTTCTTGGAGGTTTCCCTGGCCACTCTGTAGAAAACACAGACTGCTCCCCTCCCTGCAGCACTCCCAATATCCTTAATCTGCTGTATTTATTAATACAGATTATAAATATCCTTAAATACAGATAATAATATCCTTAATCTACAGTACTTTATCATCTTCTATAAACTATATCATTTACTTATTTTATACCATTAACTTAATTATTATGTGTAGTATTTATTTACTATTTTGCTCATTGATGAATGAGCAAAATTCTCAACATTTAGAAAATTCTCAACATTTAGAAATACAGTAGAACCTTCATAGTTGATCACCAGCCTACATTGACTACATCCTTATGAGCAAATTTTCATAGATCAAACATCCATCACAAGAACACAACATAACACTGACCTCTATATATTAACCACCTGTGTAAACTGTATCCTGACTGCTTGAACTGTGACACACAGCATTAATTTATCCTGTATAACTTGACAAGTTGGGTCAACTCTGAACTAAAGGGTAGAAAATCATGGGCTTTTCCCCTCAGTTGTACTATTTTTCCTTTATTATAAGTTCTTTCTTATTTTTTATTATTACTACCATGTGTTGAATTAGGCCTAACATCCTATTATTGATGACTGCAGGAGATTTTTTTTCAACATGAAAGCCTGGTCTGAATTGTAGTACAGCCTATAATTCTAAAAATTTTTCACAGTTCATTGAGAAATGTTAGCTGAAAGGAAAAAACTCAGAAAACTGACATTGAAAAAAAAAAAAAGATTGAGCATCCCCATTTTCTGGGAAACACCAGTCAAAGAAAGATGGCAGGACATGTTGGTGTTAGCCAGACAACAGTTAGCAACATCCATAAGTGTAAACATGAGTGCTTGGAGGGTGATAGTAAGGGAAGTGGAGACCTTTATGTGCCTAAAGCAATAAAAGAAGAAAAATTTCCTCACTAAAGTCAATGAAGCCACAGTAAGCTGGTTCAAAAAAATGAGAAAAATTCACCAAGCCAGGAATGGATTAACAAGCTATGATATAGGTATACCATGAAATACTATTCAGCCATTAAAAAGATGGAGACTTTCCATCTTTTGTATTAGCCTGTATCAAGTTGGAATACATTCTGCTTAGTAAAGCATGACAAAAATGGAGAAGCAAGAACCCAATGTACTCAATTCTAATATGAAGGCAGTAGATTATCTAATACAAGGTGGAGGATAGGAGAATGAGGGATTGGGTAGAGGAGAGGAGAGAGGGTGATGGGAGTCACAGTGCATGGCACACCTCTTGAGAGTGGGACACCATTACAAGAGAGCCTTTACCTAACAAACGCAATCAGTGTAACCTAAGTCTTTGTATCCTCAATGAATCCTAAACAATAAAAAAAAAAAAATATGAAGGCAGTTAATGCCCCAATCTCTGAACCAATGATCCAAAAAGTTGCTAAAAATAATTACACAGAAATTTGGGGTGTCAAGTTTTCAAGCACCTAGTGTTTGGCTTGAGATATTTAAATTGTGATAAGAGATCTCCCAGAAAGTCTTATATGGTGAATCCAATGAAGTTCTAGTAGAAGTTGTGGAAGAGTTCATCAGAAATTTCCCAGACTTTGCCAGAGGGTTAGAGGATGAAGACATCTTTAACATGATGAGTATAGTCTTTCTCAAGGCAATGCCAGACAGGAACCTCATCATAAAGGGTGATACATGTAAGAGTGAAAAACTTTCCAAAGAACATTTCATAGTTTTGCTTTGTGCTAGCTCAACTTGAGAGAAACTAAAGCCCTTGATTACTGGTAAATTGGCAAAGACACAGCATTGAAGAACTTAAAGCCCAAAGACAAACAAATGTGCATGGATGATTGTTGACCTATTCTAGGAGATGGTAAGGGGTATTAACCAGGAAATTCAGAATAAAAATGGATTTTTATACTAACCGTAGACAAGTGTTCTGACCAATGACAAGTGAATCATGTCACGAATGTAAATGGACTTTTATACTAACAGTAGACAACTGTTCTGACCAATCACAAGTGAATCATGCCACGAATGTGAACTGAAACTTCTACTTCCAAACGTGACCTCAAAAATTCAACCTCTTGACTAAGGCATCATCAAAACAGTTAAAGTGCACTACCAAGCCAAGCTCCAGCAGTGAGCTACTAAAACATAAACCTATGGTCCACCTTCCACCTGTGGAGGTAACGTTGTCTATTGACTCAGTTAACGCTCTAGATGCTGTCCTCTGGATCAGTTCTGCTTGGAAAAAGTTTAACCAGAAATGATATAGAAGTGTTTCAAGAAAGTTGGATTTGTTACAACCCAAGAGCACCATGTTTTAGCCCCATCAGACAGTCCATCTCCAATGGCAGAATTCAAAGAAGTAGACTTTCAAAGTTTTGTTGTAATGAATGATGAGGTGACAACCTGTAATGAACCTGACCCAGAAGCAATTTTCCAAGCAATATTGACCAATGTGCAGACCAGCATAACAGTGCATGAAGTAGCTCATGAAGTGGAAGAAGCAGGTGAGGATAACCCAGAATTGCAGAGCCTCCAAGAGAAGAGGATGTCAGGGATCTGATAATGCAGTTAAAGTCATTTGCTGTGGAAAAATGTCCAGGTATGCTGAGTGATGTGGCCAGCATTGAGAGTACTTTCTCCACTTACGTTTGCAATAAGAATAAAAGACAGATCTAAATTGACTTTTTTCAGAAAGACTGATTAAACCATAAAAAGAGTTATGTGTTGATTCTGTATAATATGTCTGCTTTTACTGTGTTTTGATTATATATGATTTTATTATATTGTTTAATAAAAGCTGCATAAGAAAGCAAAGTGCATGTACTTATCAATACAATAGGACTAATTCTTATGTTGACCACCTCCATAAATTGACGAGTTTGTTACAGTTTCTTGTGTGGTCAACATACAGAGGTTATACTGTCAGAGAATTAGATAAAAACCATAAATCAATGTCAAGTAAAGTCAACAACTGAAAACATAAGAAAGTTAAAAGAACAAACAAACAAATAAAAAATCATAAAGTGTCAAGACTTAGCATAATCAAATCTTGCAAATCAATGATAGAAAACATTTTAAAAACTGGAGGGAAAAGGAACATGTTTCGTGTTGGTACACAGAGAAAAGGATGATAGTAAGGAAGGTCTTGTTCTCATAAACAATGCATGAAAGTGAACAGCAGTATATCTAAAATACTGTGTAATGACAATATGAAGGGTTGAACCTAAGGGGCTGTGAAGTGGGGAAATGTCAGCCTAGAATTCTATACCTCCAAAAATCTCTTTTAAAAAGCAATGATGAAATAAAAATGTTTCAGCTTTTTAAAAGCTTCTTCACGAACATATATACAAAAATTATAACACAGTTTTAGCGAAATTAACCAATGATATATGAGGAGAATTCATCCTAACAGGTGGAAGTTATCCCAGGAAGGTTAGTTTAATAAATAAAATTAATTAATAAAGTTCTGTATATAGCATTAACAAATTAAAAGAAGAGGAAAGCATATGATCATTTCGAGAGTTGTGGTAAAATTGCAGTAAAGCATTTGTCTAGTTATAATATATGTTTTTGAAAAACAAAAACAAAACTAAATAACCTCTATACATACGAGGAAGAGAGGGAACAGTTTTCTCATGATCAGTTTTATGAAAAGTCTAAAGCTAATATCATAGTTAGTGCTTTCCCCAGAAGATCAAGAAAAAGGCAAAGATAATGGCTTTAAGATAATGGCTTTGATTCAATATTTTTCTCGTAGTTCTAGTTAATGCAAAGAAGCAAGTGGTGTCTTCATAGCTTACTGAAATAAGAGGCATAATGATTCAGAAGAAATATGTAAAATAAGTAACATAGAAAAGTAAAAGGAATCTTTAAAAACTCTACAAAGAGGGGCAGAGAAAGATGGTTGACTAGAAGCAGCTTCCGAAAAAGGCTCCTGTCCAAAAGGGAAGATTACCTCCAGAAACTGCACAATTAAGCTGAATACTGGGAGCCAAGCTGAGAGAGAGAAGTGATTTCTGCAGGTCACTGCTGCTGAGGCTGGCTGCAACCCCAAGAAAGCAAGCTTCAGGTACAAAATTCATCTGAAAGGAAGAGTGTCCGTCTCCTCCCCTAAGAAAGCTCTGAGTTTCTTGCTTTTCTGTTTCCTTTCTTTTTTTTCTCCTCTTTTGCTCCTGCGTGTTTTCTACAGACAAGGGGTGAACTGTGGATCTCTTGTCTCACCCCACGGAAGAGTGCTGTGGGAAGTGGGGTGTGCTTCCCCTGAGCACCCTGTGTGACTCTGAAATCTCTATTGCTAGGCAGAAAAAAAACTGAACTAAAGTTTTCCCCACCATTCTGAACTTACTGTGCACCCTTCCCCCATTACTTGACGAACAAGAAGCCTAACCCCTGCTGAGACTGAGGGAGGAGGTCGGTCCCTGAGAAGCACCCCCACCCCCACCTGCCAGAACAAGTGCTCCACGGGGAAAAGACTCCGGGGGGGAGGGGCCTGCAGCGAGCCTCCCTCCCCTCTGGCCAGGGAAGCCGCAAGCAAGAGCCTGGCCCAGTGCCCCATGCTTGCTGGGCTTCCACAGGCCCGCCTTCTGCTAGAAACTCTTACTGTGACCGCCAGACCTCCGCAGGTCTGAACCCGGCCAGGAACTCCTTCCCTAGCAACCGCGAGGGCCTCCGCCAGGCACCCGCAGGGACCCCGCAGTTTCGCCCTTGGCCAGTAAATCCCCTGGCAACCGTGTGGCCCTGCGCCTCAAGCCTGTAGGGCTTCCGCAGGCCTGCCTTCTGCCAAGAATTCCTCCTGCAACTGCCAGGCCTCTGCAGACCCATCCCCCAGCCAGGAATTCCCCGGGCAGCTGCCTGGCCCTGCACCCCATGCTTGCTGGGCTTCCGCAGGCCCACCATCTGCTAGAAATTCTGCTGGCAACCACCAGGTCTCTGTAGGTATGCCCCTGCCCAGGAACTCCCCCAGCGACCATGCAGGCCTCTGCCTGGCACCCGCAGGGCCCCTGCAGGCCTGCCCCTGGCCAGTATATCCCCTGGTGACTGTGCAGCCCCGCTCCAGAGCCTGTAGGGCTTCCACAGGCCTGCCTTCTGCCAGTGACACCCACTGCAACCACCAGGCCTCTGCAGGCCCACCCTGGGCAAGGAACTCCCCTGGTGACCACCTGGCCCTGCGCCCCATGCTTGTGGGCTTCCACAGGCCCGCCGTCTGCTACAGACTCTGCTGGCAACTATCAGGCCTCCACAGGTCTGCTCCCAGCCAGGAACTCCACTGGCGATTTGGCGGACCTCCGTCTGACACCTGCAGGGCCCTCACAGGCCCATCTCTGGCCAGGGACAGTCCCGGCAACCGCGCGGGCCTCCGCCTGGCACCCATGGGGTCTCTGCAGGCCAGCCTTCTTCCAGGGACCCCACTGGCACCCGCCAGGCCTCTCTGCAGGCCCACTGCTGGTCAAAAACTTCCCGGACAACCGCACGGCCCTGCGCCCAACACTTGAAGGGCCAGATGCAATGGGGAAAAACAACCATGGGGCGGAATCAATGGAAAAACTCTGGCAATATGAATAATCAGAGTAGACCAACCCCTCCAAGTAACGATAAGGCAGACGCAGCACAAGATCTCCTGCATAGGCAAATGGCTGAGATGTCTGAAATCGAATTCAGAATCTGGGTTGCAAATAAGATCAGAGGAATGGAAGAAAGATGGAATTAGAATTTCAAGCAGTAATTCAAAAGATGACCCAAAAGATGTCTCAAGAATTCAACGAATTCAAAGAAAAAATGACCAAAGATTTTGACACATTGAGACAAGAAGTGGCAGCCCTTAAAGATCTGAGAAATTCAGTAGAATCCCTCAGTAACAGAATGGAGCAAGCAGAAGAAAGGATTTCTGACATGGAAGACAAAGCTTTCAAATGCTCTCAAACCTCCAAACAGCAAGAGAAATGGAAGGCAAAAACAGATCACTCTCTAGAGAGCTCTTGGATAACTTGAAGAAAACCAATATTCGCCTCATAGTGATCCCCAAAAGCTATGAAGCAGCTTCACAAGACACAGAATCTCTTATTCATGAGATTATGAAAGAGAAATTTCCAGATATGCCAAGAGATTCTGAAATTCAGATAGCAGTTTCAGAACCCCAGCACGACTCAACCCAAATAAGACATCCCCCAGGCACATCATAATTAAGTTCACTAAAGTAAATATGAAGGAAAAAATTTTGAAAGCAACCAGACGCAAGAAATCGATAACCTACAAGGGGAAGAATATTAGAATAACTGCAGATCTCTCTGATCAAACCTTTCAAGCTAGAAGAGAATGGTCATTGACTTTTAATCTCCTAAAACAAAAGAACTTTCAACCCAGGATTCTGTATCCAGCCA
>CAUYRH010017523.1:0-16452 GCA_963574655.1 Perodicticus potto
GAAGGGAGGAAGGAAGGAAGGAAGGAAGGAAGGAAGGGAGGAAGGGAGGAAGGGAGGAAGGAGGGAGGGAGGAAGGGAGGAAGGAAGGAAGGAAGGAAGGGAGGAAGGGAGGAAGGGAGGAAGGAGGGAGGGAGGAAGGAAGGAAGGAAGGAAGGAAGGAGGGAGGAAGGGAGGGAGGGAGGAAGGAGGGAGGGAGGGAGGAAGGGGAGAGGGAGGGAGGAAGGGAGGAAGGGAGGAAGGAAGGAAGGGAGGAAGGAAGGAAGGAAGGAAGGAACTGATACATGCAGTAACACAGATGGATCAAAAAAATGTATTAAGCACAAAAATCCAGACCAAAAGAAGAGTGTATTCCTTATGATTCCATTTATATAAATTTCCAGAATAGGTAAAATTTATTCTGGTAACAGATGTGAGAATAGTAGTTATTTATAGGCGTGGGGAAAGGTAGGTGTTGAATGGGAAAGATTATGAGGGAAACTTTGGTAATGAAAGTTTAATTTTAATTTGGGCTGTGTTTTCATGAGTATACATAAATGTAAACATTCACCAAGTGGTACATAAAATATTTATGAATTTTATTACATATGGAAAAGGGGGGAGCCATAAATAGTAAGAAGGAAAGCAAAAGAATGGTGATACAGATACATGAGACAAAGAAATTACATCCAGAATATATAAAGAATGCCAAAATATCCATAACAAAAAACATACAACCCAATAGAAAAATAGGTGTTTTACAAAAAAGGATGTCCATCACAACAATCAAAGCAAATACAACCTTCAGAATGGGAAAAGATATTTGCATGTTATAAATCTGACAAAGGCTTGATAATTAGAATCTACAGAGAACTCAATCAACAAAAAAAGAACAAACAATTTCATCTATCACTGGATAAGAGACATGAATAGAACCTTCTCTGAGGAAGACAGACAAATGGTTAACAAACATATGAAAAAATGCTCATCGTCCCTAACCATCAGAGAAACGCAAATCAAAACCACCCTGCAATATCACCTAACCCAGTAGTTCTCAACCTTCCTAATGCCGCGACCCTTTAATATAGTTCCTCATGTTGTGGTGACCCCCAACCATAAAATTATTTTCGTTGCTACTTCATAACTATAATTTTGCTACTGTTATGAATTATAATGCAAATATCTGATATGTAGGAGACCCCCAAAGGGGTAGCGACCCACAGGTTGAGAACTGCTGACCTAACCCCAGGGGGAATAGCCCACATCACAAAGTCCCAAAGCTGCATATGTTGGCGTGGATATGGAGAGAATGGAACACTTTGTTACAATGTTGGTAGGACTGCAAACTAATACAGCCTCTTTGGAAAGAAGTATGGAGAATCCTCAAAGAACTCAAAATTGACCTTCCATTTGATACCACAATCCCATTACTATGCATCTACCCAGAAGAAAAAAAAATCACATTATCATATTATCATAAGGACATATGCATTAGATTGTTTATTACAGGCCAAACTACAATCACCAAAATGTGTAAACAACCTAAATGCCCACCAAATCAGGAATAGATTAATAAACTGTGGTATATGTACACCATGGAATACTATTCAGTCATAAAAAAGACAGAGACTTTACATCTTTTGTATTAACCAGGATGGAGTTGAAGCACATTCTTCTCAGTAAAGTATCACGAGAATGGTAAAGCAAGTTTCCAATGTTGTCAATACTAATATGAAGCCAGTAGATGATCTAATACATGCCCATATAAGAGAAAATCTCAACTCAATTCAAGGTGGGTGGAGGGAAATGAAGGTGGGGGCAGAGGGAGGGTGTGCTCCCACTTACTGTGCACACTATAAGGGTATATGGCACACCTCTCGGGTGCAGGACACAACTACCAGGTTGTGAGAGTAAGATGAAGGTACTAAAATCATTGTAAAAAGGATATTAGAATGCTCAGTAAACATATGAAAGGTGCTCATCTTCCCCGGTCACCATACAAGTGCAAATTAAAACCACTGGGTGATGCCACTACACACCAATCAAGACGGCAAAAATAAAAAAACAGGACTATGCCAAATACTGGTAAAAAGGTAGGAAAACTCAGTGCTGATGGTTTAATTGCTTTAGAAAACTGATTATCTGGCTCGGCGCCTGTGGCTCAACGGGCTAAGGCACCAGTCATGTACACCTGAGCTGGCAGGTTCGAATCCAGCCCGGGCCCGCCAAACAACAATGACAGCTGCAATCAAAAAATGGCCGGACGTTGTGGCGGGTGCCTGTAGTCCCAGCTACTTGGGAGGCGGAGGCAAGAGACTCGCTTAAGCCCAGGAATTGGAGGTTGCTGTGAGCTGTGATGCCACAGCACTCTATCCAGGGTGACAGCTTGAGGCTGTCTCAAAAAAAAAAAAAAAGAAAACTGATTATCTACTAAAGTGAAACAGCAGATATTTTTATCCATAATAAGTAAACATTAACATATCATTTAAAAAAGTAATTTTTGCCAAGATTAAGATTAATCTATCTTTTATTATCTTTCTTAGCTCCAGAGCAATGAAATTTTCAAAATCACAAATTATTTCAAGACCAGTATAATCCTTTTAGATGTATTACTGGCCTAAAAAAACCCATTTTATCACTTTTAATATTTTGGTAAATAACTGAGGCCAGAATATGGAGACAAATAATACTTTATCAATAATTTTTTTCACTATTACCAACAGACTATGTGCCCTCAGGGATAGGCTAGCGAAAAGCCTGGCCAAATGCCAACAGCTTCACCTTTTTGCTGAGATTCATGTTCTCCATCTTAGCCTTCAGTAGCTTCATCTTGTTCATAGTTATTGAATTTTCAATTATCTGCTGCCCAGAAGGAGAAGGCTCAATTTCTTCATCCTCATCCGTATATAAATTATACACAGAACCACCACTGCAAAGGAAACGATAACTACTTGAAATCTGCTCAGTATCTGCTCCGTGGACTAAAACTACCCGATAGACTACAGCAATCGATACACGTTGCTAATGATCAAACACTAAATCTCTTTTATCGATATGAATGCAAAGAAAATATATTTCAATAAATGTACTTCTTAGAAGAAAAAAATCAAATGGGAATTAATATCATGATCTAGTGTTACTGAAATCTAGGATAGCTGAACTTCTCTAAATTCAGTATATCATGAATGAAGATCTTTTGGCACCTGCTATATCATTTCCACGAGAATGTTCTAATTTCATTTTATCAACTAATGCTGATGATTGTGCAAAAATTTCCATGAATTAAAATCAATATAAACATTGGCACGGAAGTACAGATTTTTATTTATCCTGAGGGGATTCTCACAAAACAAGATAATTCATTAACAAGTATCATCAGAGCACTTTCTGTTCTTACAGAACAAAAATAAATTTTTAAAAATGAGGGTAACAAAATTTTTCTAAGGTGTTTGAAAATGTAACCACCTAGAATAGAATAGATTTTAACATGGAAAAAATATACCCAGTCAAGTCATGAGACAAATTATGTTAAACATTTCAATTACTGATCAATGACATCATGACATCTGTTCATATTTTACAATAATATATGGAACCCCTCTTCTTTGATCACATAATATGATGACACATAACTTTATCCTCATATTTACACTTATATGTCTATCTGTCTCCCTTGTTCCCCCATATATAAGCAAATTGAAAGCAGATATTTGATTTTATTCAAATTCCCAGTGCTACACATGGCACAGTGCTTAGTACCTATCTAATTGTTTGATATGCTGAATACAAGCATATTGAAGCTCCATTTATCTTTTCAATAGTGGGAATATTAGAATGGTTAGGATTTGAAAAAAAACACAAGTTCAGCATATGTGGAAAATGATTAAAACTTTATTTTGTGTTTTGTAGAGACGGGGTCTCGCCTTGTTACCCAGACTGGTCTCGAACTCTTGGCCTCAAGCGATCCTCCCGCCTTGACCTCCCAAAGTGCTGGGATTACAGATGTGAGCCAACACACCCAGCCTAAAACGTTAACTACAGCAGAATAAGAATACATATTAGTCATAGTCTAGTTTGGGGGCAGAGGGAAATGGGGTGGGGGATGATTGGCAGAAGGAGGGAGGGCAGGAGGCGGGATCTCACCTAATGTGCCCTTTGTGAGGGTGTATAACACGCCCCCTGGGTGAGGGACTCTTTTACAAATGGAACTACTTGACCCTGGAAGTGAAAACAATGTAACCTAAAAATTGTACCCTCATATTAATTTGAAATAAAAAATAAATTTAAAAATGATTCAAAAATAAATTAAAAGAAAAGAATACATATTAGTCGCTGTGCCTGATTTTCTTGTAGGTAAACTAAAGTATGTTATCTATGGTATATTAGTATGAGGGTTAGTAAAATTTCCTGTTCTATGTGAACAGGAAAAAATGGAAACCGTTTAGGAGAGTTCAATAAAGCACATCCGCAATACTACTTTAGTATATATTACCACCAAATAAGGGCAGAAAAGAGAGTAGACACCTCCATTCCTAAACTTTTATGGTGAAAGGAAGTTCTGAAATTGGCGTAGGTATCAGAAGGAAGAACGAAGGAACTGGTCTCCACAACTAGTTCAGTCTGTAGTGTTTGACTCAGGACTGTCACTGCTACCTACTGTAGATGCTTACGTACGATAACTGACACTACAACACCAAAGGAACAAAACTGTCCCCCATATAGGCATTCAGATGCCTCTTCTTCTAGGTACTTCCCAACCATTATTCCTAATCCTCACAAAACTACAAAAGGCAGATATTGTATCTCATTTTATAAACGAAGAAACTTGTAGTTAAGAGAGGTTGAGTGATGTGACTCAAGACCAGAAAGCAATGATGGACCTAAGATTCATATCCCCCATCTGTCTAGTTCCAAAGCTGATTCTTCCCCCTGTTGCTTCCTATGCACCAAGTAACAGGCTTTATTGCATCATGCCTGTGGACTCAAATTAGAGTGACAGAACTCATAGTATGTGCAGGCTTTTGTCTTGAGGTCAACTGAACAGTACCTGAAAGGTGAGTGGCATAAAGATTTTCATAATTTTACCCTGTGGTGTTAGAAGGACTGACTCAAGTATACTCTATTCTAGGTTACCTTGCAATATTTAAACTTTAAATACTTCTCTTGTCAACCAGTGGCATTTTAACTTTAAGCACATTTATTGAATACAAAACTAAGTTGCTGCTCAACCTTACTGTCATGAAAACACTAATTCTCCCATGGAATGTATATGTAAAAAGGAACAATCATGAAAATATTTCATTGGATGCATTTTAGAATATAAAAACCCTTTTAAATTCACTTAGCTTTCTTCAAGGAACATTATTGTGTTTTATCTCTCAAAGGAGAGATTTATAAGATCAGTTAGAAGCCAATCACATATTTTTTTAGATGAAAAATGTAACTAGGCTAAGATAACACTGTAATTTATAAGTGTAATCTAAAAATATATGTATATTTATATGCTAATATTTTCTTGAATGCTATATATAACTTTCTCTAACTCTTTTAATTTAATAATATGCTTAAAGTATAAGAAATAGGTGAATGTAGTATTTATTTCAACAAGAACTGTGTTCATCCCAAAACCAAGACCTCATATGACATTCACAGATAATTTACAATTAAGTCTTGCAATATTTCTTTCTACTTAAAAAACAGTAACATGGTTTGCTCCGCCAAAAAGATCTGAGACTAAATTCCACAGAAAAACAATCTGTAAAAAAAAAACAATCTGATTCTAGAAAAGACTGATGCTGCATTACATATCCAGATGAATCATATGAACCTCCAGCTCTTTCGGTTTCTTCTTGGAGATGGAGTAGGCCTAGACTTCTGAGCCACAGAAACTGTTCTCCAAATAACAAGTTGTTTGTTCTTTGAATGGTTTTACCACTAGCTTTTTATTGTGCATGATTAACTTCAGTTACCAAGAACACCTTTCCCTTCTTTGTCAGCTCAGCAAACTCCACTCCTCTTTTAAGCTTTCCTGCTCAGAGGTTGTCTCTAAGTCTCCACCTTCCAGGCAATATGAAGGCCCTCTCATCTGTTTTCCCAGAGATGCGGATATCTTCTTGTAACAATTACCAACATTACATCATAGTAACACACCAATGCCTTGCTTAGTGACCAGCACTAAAAGTTCAGTAAATGTTTAATGACTTAAAAGTGAAAGAAGATAAAGAATCATATTAAGTCAAAATGCTCAGAAACTTAGAGGTCATCATGTCCAATTCTCTAATTTTTCTACTGCCTAGCTATATATCTAGGATTTTTCCTTCTGATAATAGAAGTAATATTATAATTTATCCCCCTTTTTATATAGTAGGAAAACAAGACCACAAGGATAAGGAGATTTATCCACCTTTAAGGAGTGAGTTAAATTTAAAAGAAAGATATCAATTTTAGGTGTATTTCTTTCTATTACACCAGGCTGCATTAATAACACAATATCGTAATAAGACTCTACAATCTAACAGGCATCTTAGGATTTCATAAAGTAACAGAAACTAAATTTTTTTTTTTTTAGAGCATCTGACTTTTTTGCCCTTGGTAGAGTGCCATGGCATCACAGCTCACAGCAACCTCCAACTCTTGGGCTCAAGCAATCCTCCTGCCTCAGGTTTTGATTTTTAATAGAGATGGGAGTCTCACTCTTGCTAGGCTGGTCTCAAACTCATGAGCTCAAGTGATCCGCCCCCCTTGGCTTCTGAGAGCGCTAGGATTATAGGCGTGAGCCACCATGTCCAGCCTGAAACAAATATATATATATATATTTTTTTATGAAAGAATCCTGTTCTGCAAAGAAATTTATTTTAGAAGTTACCTGTATACCTGTACATAAATCATATGAAGGACAATTTCAGATGGGAGGATGGGGTAAGAAAGAGACATAAAAAATTCAGTCAGTGTTCTTAATATACTAAGATTATTTTGACATCACAAGGTAACATAAAAGGTTGAAGCATATCATATGATGTTCTCTTTTTCTAAGTGAAATATGCAAATGAAAACCAATTTACCTTAAAGATTCAGATAATGGTGTTAAAGTGCCATCTCCCCTATCTATTACACGAAAGAAATTCAATTGATCTCCTTCTCGATATACCAAAAATGTTACTTGTTTGTTGCAAGAGGACTTCTCCCAGACCTCATCACGACTGGAATCCAGGTATTCAGCCATTTCCTTAAGTGGATCTTCCATAAGAACTACAAATGGAAAAATTGATATATAGCTTTCAATTTATATCAAATTTTATCTTGGTACAGTAACAAGATGAATATATATGTGTGTGTATATATATATATATGGTTCAAGCAATCCTCCTGCCTCAGTTTTTGATTTTTAATAGAGATGGGAGTCTCACTCTTGCTAGGCTGGTCTCAAACTCATGAGCTCAAGTGATCCACCCAACTTGGCCTCTGAGAGCGCTAGGATTACAGGCGTGAGCCACCACGCCCAGACGGAAACAATATTTTTTTTTTTTTTTATGAAAGAATCCTGTTCTGCAAAGAAACTTATTTTAGAAGTTACCTGTATATAAATCATATGAGGGACAATTTCAGAATAAGTCTCTGACCTTTTTGGAGTTAATATAGCATTATTATGTTGCTATGTTCAAAGACAAAGTTTAACCAAAACTTAAGGGATTTTTTTCCCCCTGGGCCACTAGAATCTGCGTATTTACTGATTCTGCGACATTATCATCTATGATTCTTTTCTTTTCTTTTCTTTTTTTGAGACAGAGTCTCACTCTTGCCCCAGGCTAGAGAGCTATGGCATCAGCCTAGCTCACGGCAACCTCAAACTCCTTGGCTCAAGCAAACCTCCTGCATCAGCCTCCCTGGTAGAAGAGGCACCCACCACAATGCCTGGCTAATTTTTTCTGTTTTAGTAGAGACTGGGTCTTACTCTTGCTGGTCTTGAACTACTGATCTCAGGCAACCCTCCCACCTTAGCCTCCCAGAGTACTAGGATTATAGGCATGAGCTACCATGCCCAGCTTCTAGGACTATTTTCCTTGTATACCTTCTGCTTCCTGTATATTCAAATACTGGTTCTAACAACAATTAAAAGTGATGTAAATCTCACTTACCTTGGATTAAAAAATAAACACACATACAATTGGGAGACCTATATAAGAAATAAGAACTAAGTGAGCCTTTCTTTTTCTTTCTAGTTTTATATAAAGACTGCTTCTTCTTAGAGCTGTTTCTTGATGTGAAGCTAATTAAAAGTCTACAATAACCCGAATACAAGGGGGCTACTTAGTGTACTAAAATGTGTGAAATGGTCAGTATGCTGCTTCTTAAAAGCATCCTCCTATAACCCCAATTGTCCTGGTATGTGTTTATATGATAGTACACACAGAGGCACACAGACTAACTAGAATCACTCTGAATTCCCCCCTACTGGTAGGCTTTAGTGGCCCCAGAGTTGTCCTTGGGTTTACATGATATTTTATCATCATATAACCTGCTATCATGCACAACAGCCACCCTACGGTGGGAATGAGCCTAAAAAGATTGGTGGCTCATAGGGTGTATATTCCAGAAGCCCCTGAACCTCAGACTTGGGGGATCTAAGTAACAGTTACAGTTGGGAAAAAAAAAGTTCTCTCCCAAAGACAGTTTGATGTCAAGGAGAAACTTTCATTCTCCCCTAAAAGAAGAAACAATTTCCTAAGCTGCATAGATTTCATAATCACGAGGGTATACCAGCTTGTAAAAAGAAGTTTGCAGCAACAGCTTAAAGTAATAAAGTAAAAATGTCAAAGATGTTACTATCCTAAATTCCATAACATACTACTAAAACATAAAAATTGGCAGCGCCCAAAGCTCAGTGGGTAGGACACCAGCCATATACACCAAGGCAGGTGGGTTTGAACCCAGCCCGGGCCAGCTAAACAACAATGACAACTGCAACAAAAAAATAGCTGGGCATTGTGGCGGATGCCTATACTCCCAACTACTTGGGATGCTGAGGCAAGAGGATCACTTAAGCCCAAGAATTAGAGGTTATAATGAGCTGTGACGCCAAGGACAACATAGTGGGACGCTGTCTCAAAAAAAAAATAATAATAAAAATAAATAAAAATAAACATCTTAGAAAGATAAAATACTGAGATTGTTTTATGAAAATAATTATTTGGATGTTTTGATTAACTTTCATAGGCACAAAATGTATAAGTAATAAGAGACACTTTTCAAACAAGTTCTTGCCCTTTTCAGGTTAATGTTCCACATTCCACACTACATTAATAAGAAATCAAAATTATGATACTAATTTTTTTAGTTGTTGTTACTACCATTACTACAGTCACCCTAAACTAGACAAGGGTTTTTTTCTTAGGGAAATATTGAGGTTGCCTGTGCACATATGTTATGCGTAAATGTCTTTTTTACATTTTTATTTAAATTTTTAATTATTATGGGTAAGTAGTAGTTGTATATCTTTATAGAGTACATATGATGTTTCGATACAGGCATACATGTGAATTAATCAAATCAGGGCAACTGGGGTACCCATCACCTCAGGCATTTATCACTTCTTTGTGTTAGGAACATTCCAGTTCCACTCTTTAAGTTATTTTAAAGCATACTCTAACTTACTATTGATTATAGCCACTTTGTTGTGCTATCAAACATTGTTCATTCTATCTAACCATATTTTTGCACCAACACACTTCTTTTCTTTCTTTTTTCTTTTTGCAGAGACAGAGTCTCACTTTATTGCCCTCAGTAGAGTGCTGTGGAGTCACAGCTCACAGCAACCTCCAACTCCTGGGCTTAGGCGATACTCTTGCCTCAGCCTCCCGAGTAGCTGGGACTACAGGCACCCGCCACAATGCCCAGCTATTTTTTGATACAGTTTGGCTGAGGCCAGGTTTGAACCTGCCACCCTCGGTATAAGGGGCCAGCGCCCTACTCACTGAGCCACAGGTGCCGCCCAGACACCTCTTTTCATAAAAGAAAAATCATTGAGATTTTATCAGCTATAATAAAATAATGCATATAAAATTTAAGATACAATTTAGTTTTAGGAAATAAAAGTATTTTTTCTATTCTGTTTTGAAAATGGTTATTTCAAAAGCAATTTTAAAAACTAAATATTGCTGAAACTCACACAATAAAGGTGCTTTCTAAACCACGATTTTGAAATAATAAGACTAAACTGGTAAAAAATATAATTTCTCTAAAATAATATTGAGAAGTCCTAAATCTAGGTTCAGATTTTTTCACAAATTTTCCAATGACATAGGTGGGCAATATTAAACTTTTAATTTTAAAAAAGTTAATTAAATAAAGACAAGTTTATTAAAAATTTAACTTAAAATACTAAAAACAGACAAGTTCTAGCTGCTGATTTTTCAGTTCATAAAACAAGCTTTCCTATAGAAAGCTATCAGAAATGATCATTACAAAGTATTTATTACAAAGCAACTATCACAGGGTAGTGATGCCTTTCATTTTCCTTTAAAGAAAGAAAAGCAAGCCAACTAAAAAAAGAAACCCCATATACACTTAATTCAGAATCTATAGCACTTATACTCCTCATAAATATATAAAATAATTGGGCTGGGTGCTGTGGCTCACACCTATAATCCCAGCACTCTGGGAAGCCAAGGCAGATGGATTGCTTAAGCTCAAAAGTTTAAGACCAGCCTGAGCAAGAGTGATACCCTATCTCTACTAAAATAGAAAAATTAGCTGGGCATTGTGGGGGGTGCCTACAGTCCCAGCTACTAGGGAGGCTAAGGCAGGAGGATTGCTTGAACCCAGAGGTCTGAGGTTGCTATAATGATGCTATGGCACTCTATCCAGGGCAACAGAATAAGACTCTGTCTTAAAAAAAAGAAGTAAAAGTGTAGTTATAATAAGAAAAGTTGGTGCTCTGATTAAACACTTTGGTTTAAAGACAATATTACACACAAATAACCAACTTCCAACAATATTATACAAAAGAATTCACACTGCATTAATACTATATAATTCTATCTTAACATAATGGCTCAGTAAACACTTAGGGTTCTTGCAGAGTCATTACTATAAACATTACCCTACATCACACAGGACAATTTCACAAATCCAATTAGTAAAAAGTCCCTGATATAAGCAATTCTAATCAGTTCTAACATCATTACTTAAACGTTTTCTCTAACGTATGCAAACGGTTCAACAGCCAAAGTAACATATCTCACTAAATCCTCGAGGTAGCTAAGAAAAAATGGTAATAATCCTATTTTCCAACCAAAATTATGAAACATAGAGATATAATTTGGCATGTGGAAGTAAGCTAGCAAAGGGTTACTTCAGTTTTCTGATTGGTGAGGGATCAAACAAATCTGAAGGCCTTCCCCATGAGGTCCAGTACAGGAGTATTGTGAGTCGTCACCTCCACTTGGTAGGGATTCGTGTCACATACCTGAATCAGAGACCAATGTGAATACTCCCGGCTCTTCCTGTTCTTAGAACCTTCTGGTCGTCAAGTCTCCATTCATGTAATCTTCTCTGAGGACCCTTCTTACTATTCTACTTCGATAGACATGATCATGGTTACCCTGTCTATTTCCTGTGTAGCACTTACCAACCAACTTAAATTACATCAATTCTTCACGCATTTATTGTAGGCAGTGTCATGCAGCAGACTTTCTTTCCCATGTATATGGCACTCGAACACTGCACCAATCATTTAGTAGATGTTCAATATTTATTTATTCAACGAATGAATGGATTTCAGAGACCACTCAAATTCTGAGAAAGGATTTAATAGGCCCACAGTAATATCATAAAACAACACAATATTTATACTATGTCATTCTATTTCCTTCCGTATGCTGGTAAGGTTTATTTTTAAATCTCCCTAGACAGAAACAGGAATCATTAGATTTTCTGGAATACATTTTAGAATTGTAACTTCTATGCATATTTTTAAGCATGTTTTTAAAGAACAATACATAGAGAATCAAAAGTGATTCTTCTAAGGCCTAAAAGCAGAAGGGGAACCTAAATAAAACCCGAGGCTACACACATGCTAACTTATGAACATTATTGTTAAATTGCTTTAATGAACGTTATTGTTAAATTGCTTTAATGAACATTATTGTTAAATTGCTTTAATGTATATATGCCTACCTCGTCTAGTATTTATAGGCCCACCACGCATAGCCAATACCAGCTTCAAGGTACAGCCTTCTGAAATGCTGTGGATAGTTAACACAAAAATAAACCATAATCATCAAAATACATTCAGTGTTAAATCTATGCTGGTTTATCGGTCATAATGCCCATTCTCTAAAATACAAAAAGGTATCACAATGTGAATGAATATGTTAATGTACTTACTTGTTGTATAAATAACAAAAAAAGTTTTCATAAGCCTTAAATCTGATGTGAAATCTCAGAATAAAGTAGTAGGAAGGCCCCCTGTCATCATATGGTTTAGCCTTTTCATTTCACAGGTAAGCAAAGGAGACCCAGAGAAGAAGCTTGCCCAAGACCCAAAGTGTTAAAAAATAGCATATCTGTTTAATAAAATAGAACACAGAAAAATGACAAAACTACAAGGTCTCCTGATTTTCTGTGTTCTTTCAGCTATTTCAAATTGCCCCTCACTCTTTTGCTCTTTTCTTAACAAAAGAGCATGATGAATTACGTGAAAGGAAAAAGAAAGACAATGAAGGGGAGTCTCGGGGAAACTTGCCCTTTTCCCCAGGTTGGTTCGCTGAAAAGATCAACTCACAGTTACAGTAGTTGATTAATAAAAGAAAGGTTTATTTCAAAATACCATGTTCATGGAGAGAACCACAAGAATGATTTCCCAACATTTCTGTGATAGTCAATGGCTTTTAAAGATGCCTTTTAGAAGGGAGCGGGGAGAGAAATTGGAAAGTATATGTGAAGCATGTGGTTGCTAAGGGGGGATGGATAGATGGAGGGAAACAGATTGATTAGTAAATTAACCTGAGAGACAGGTTTTGGGCTTCAAATGACCTTAGGACCAGGTCTATTAGCCTGTGATAAGGAGTCTAGAGCTCTTTAAGATTTTAGGTAGACAGAGGAAAGCCTTCAGAGTTTCCTGATTATGAACAACTTTTAATCCAAAATAACCTTTCTACCAAGGACTCATATTTTGGGGTGAAATTTTCCTAGCTCCTTCAACAAAAACTCAGAAAGTATGTCTGCAATCATTGGTACACAGAACATGGCTTAGTAGCAAAAGAGAGGGCTCAATGAGAAATGAAAGACTAGGTAGAGCGCAATTCTTTTCTTAAGCCAAACCCCTGAGAAAACGGAAAGAAAAGGAATAAGCCAGGTAGGAATAGGTCAACATCTGAAGAAAGAACAAAGGAGGGGAAAAGATAGTAAGATTTTTTTAAAGGGCAGAGAGTATACACAGCTTGGTGTGAAAAATGAAAAGGTAAAACAAAATATCAGAGGATAAAGATCAAGTAGTACGGGGTACCAAGCTAATGCGTCTAAAACTTCAGGATTTATAATGAAGTCTAAGAAACAGAACTAGCTAGAAGACACATGATCCAAGGATTTAGAAGAAAAATACTGACATAATGAAGTCATAAGCGTAACACTAAGTGCCTATAAAACAGCTTACATACAATTATACTCACTTGTAATCATTTAAGCAATAGTCATCTTCCAGTTCCATGTTATTCCAAATTAAGTGCTGCTGACATATGGGAATACCTTAGGGGGAGGTTATAAAAAAAGTATTAAAGAATTCAATTAAAAGAGTATGATACAAAGCTACTTCATTAAAAAACTAAGAGGACCAATACACTAGACATATTTCTAAATTGACTCCTAGGTGCCTAGGTAAAATTTATAGACTCATAGACAAGGCATGGCTACCACTGGCCTAAAACAAAGCAGAAGACAAGATATCATAAACCAGCCTTGAAGAGTTTAAGATTTAAGGCGTAGAAGACAGTGCTAAATGTGGCAAAGTACAGTCTACATTCAATTATATTCAGTGTTACAAGTATATTATCGGCCAAATGCAGTGGCTCATTCCTGTATCTTAGTACTTTGGGAGGCTGAGCCGGAATTGCTTGACGCCGGGAGTTCAAGACCAGTCTAAACAATACAGCAACACCATGCCTCTAAAAAATAAAAAATAAAAAATAAGCTTGTAGTCCCAGCTACTAGGGAAGGTGAGGCAGAAGAACAGCTCAAGTCCAGGAGTTTGAGGTTGCAGTGAACTATGATGACACCACTGCACTCTAGCCCAGGCAACAGAGCAAGAGCCCCATGTCTGGGAGGGTGGGGGGCTGGGGCAGTGGCGGGGAGTGGGCAGGGGAGGAGTATATTAGAGGCAATTTTTAACACTAAAAATTACAGGGTGGCGCCTGTGGCTCATCGAGTAGGGCGCCGGCCCCATATACCAAAGGTGGCGGGTTCAAACCCGGCCTTGGCTGAACTGCAAAAACAGAAAAATAGCCGGGTGTTGTGGCGGGCGCCTGTAGTCCCAGCTACTTGGGAGGCTGAGGCAAGAGAATCCATCTAAGCCCAGGAGTTGGAGGTTGCTGTGAGCTGTGTGACACCACAGCACTCTACTGAGGGTGATAAGGTGAGACTCTGTCTCTACAAGGGAAAAAAAAAAACAACGACGCTAAAAATTACAGTCTACAAGACAGTTTCTTTACAATTATCTAACCAACACTCGGGAGGCTGAGGCAAGAGAATCGCTTAAGCCCAGTTGGAGGTTGCTGTGAGCTGTGTGATGCCATGGCACTCTACTGAGGGCGATAAAGTGAAACTCTGTCTCTACAAAAAAAAAACTAACCAACAAGCTCACATGTGCACAAATGGAAATAAAACCCACTAGAAATCAAGCAGGGGAAAATGAGGAGGTAAGGGGCAAAAACCTACCTAATGGGTTCAATGAACACTATTTTGGTGATGGGCATACTTAGCTATCACTCAGCCATTTCAAAAGTGATCCAAATTACTTATTATATTTTAATATTTTGAAATTAAAAAAGAATATTAAGACAGATTTCAAATATCTCATATACCACCCTCTCAAACTGCATTTGCTTATGATACTATAAAGTAAGTAAATTAGAATAATAACAGCTAAGTGTCACCTATGTTAGCTTTTTTTTTCTTTTGAGACAGAGTCTCAAGCTGTCACAGCTCACAGCAACCTCAAACTCTTGGCTTAAGCGATTCTTTTGCCTCAACCTCCCGGGAAGCTGGGACTACAGGCACCCAGTACAGAGCCTGGCTATTTTTTGGTTATAGTTGTCAATGTTGTTTGGCAGGCCTGGGCTAGGTTCGAACCCACCAGCTCTGGTATATGTGGCTGGCGCCCTAGCCACTGAGCTACAAGCACCGAACCTATTAGCTTTTATTATAATAAGCCAGGCACTCTTACGTTCATTTGACTTATGTTATCACAATTTAACTGTAACAACAATCTTGTGAAGTAGGCATCAATAGTACTGGCACATTGCAGGTGATAAAACCAAAGCACAGCAAGAACACGTGATGTGAAGCCCCAGCCCCAGCAGCTAACTCCGGAGACTGCGCTCAACCTCTATGCTAACCACTCTCTAGAAAATCTGCCGCCAGAAAGCGAAAGTAGCTGTCTAGGCTACTAGAGAGCAATTCTTTTCTTAATCCAAACCCCTGAGAAAACGAAAAGAAAAGGAATAAGCCAGGTAGGAATAGGTCAACATCTGATGAAAGAACAAAGAAGGGGTATTTCAGGGGTGTAGCCTGTTAGCAGACCTGAATAACTACTAAATGTTCACCAAATGTTCTCAAACATCACCATGAATTACAGACCACAGGCACCTAAGGGGTAGATATACATATCTCCCAAATTGAACAGTCCACTTCTTTTGCTCCTAGCTGAAAGAGAAAGCCAGTAAGGAAAGATTTTTTTTTTTTTTTTTTGTAGAGACAGTCTCACTTTATTGCCCTCGGTAGAGTGCTGTCGCATCACAGCTCACAGCAACCGCTAACTAACCTTGGCCTCAGCCTCCCAAGTAGCTGGAACTACAGGCACCCGCCACAATACCCGGCTATTTTTCTGTTTTGCAGTTCAGCCGAGGCCAGGTTTGAAGTAGGGCACCAGTCCCATATACTGCCACCTTCGGTATATGGGACCGGGGCCCTACTCGATGAGCCACAGGTGCCACCCAAGGAAAGATTTTTTTTTTTTTTGAGACAGAGCCTCAAGCTGTCACCCTGGATAGAGTGCCGTGGCATCACAGCTCATAGCAGCCTCCAATTCCTGGGCTCAAGCGAGTCTCCTGCCTCCACCTCCCAAGTAGCTGGGACTACAGGCGCCCGCCACAACGCCCGGCCATTTTTTGGTTGCAGCCATCATTGTTGTTTGGCGGGCCCGGGCTGGATTCGAACCTGCCAGCTCAGGTGTACGTGGCTGGCACCTTAGCCCGTTGAGCCACA
>CAUYRH010017525.1:0-21299 GCA_963574655.1 Perodicticus potto
GAAGGATGGAAATGGAGAAAGAATAAATTTGTTGCATTAAAAATGTTCTAAAACCCTAAAGCAAATTAGAATGAGCCTCTGAAAGTCAGAGGGAAAAAAAAAAAGAAAACAGTTTTTGCTAATATTTCATGGAAGGTCAAGGGGGGTGGGGGGTGGGAGCTTGGAAACAGTAATACCAAATCCCTCAACAAACAAAGGCCTCCTGGAAGGAGATTCAAAGGAATTTCAAAGAAACTGATTGGTGTGGCTGAATTAAACATTTACTTTAAAACTTTAAAGAAGAAAGAAACTAAAGGTATGCTAAGTTAACTGAAGAGGATGAAATGGTTGATGCACTTAAAGATTTCATGAAACCTCTAAAGAAAGTATCATTGTGATTAGAAAATAAAGTAAAACAGAAAAGGAGAAGCAGTTGCTCAACAGGAAACTTCAGATCTTCTGAGAAGCGCAACAAGGCAGAAAAAAGAATAAATTTTCACAAAAGATCTGATTGAAAGAGATGTTATCCTGTAAAGATAGAGGAGAAGTTCTCCAAAGCAGATAAGAACACGTACAGTACTTCACAATAATAATAAACAACTATGTTACTGGTGTAAGTATTTACCATAGTTTTGTTATTTTAGGATATGTTTCTTTTACTTGTATAAAAAACAAACAAAAAATCCAAGTTAACTGTAGAATAGCATGAAGCAGGCCCTCCAAGAGATTTCAAGAAGAAGGCACTGTTATCACAGGAGATGGCTGCTCCATGCATGTACTTGCCCCCAAAAACCTTGCAGTGGGATGGGATGTGGAGGTGAAGATGGTGGTACTGACCGCCCTGACCTTGTACAGGCCCAGCTAACATAGGTGCTTGTCTTAAATTTAAAAAAAATGTTTTTAAAGTAAAAAAAAGAAATAGAAAAAAGTTTATAGAATAATGTTATAAAAAGATTTCGTACAGCTGTACAATATGTTTGCGTTTTAAAGTGCGTTATTGCAAGCAAAGGAGTCAAAAAGTTAAAAGCAAAGTTTATAAAGTAAAAGAGTTTCAATAAACTCAAATAGATTTGTTATTGAAGCAAGAAAAATATATTACCGTAGTGTAGCTGAGCAGCAGAGAGTGCATGTGTAAAGCCTGCAGCCTGCGGGCTAATCCCCGAGACCGTCACCTTCACCCATTGCTCCCTTGCTGGCTCACGCAGGCACCTCCTCTGGCGAGACCTGCGAGCCCCATTCATGGTAAGTACCTGATTCAGGTGTACCATTTTTTTTTTTATCTTTTGCAACATAATTTAACTGTATCTTTTCTATGTCCGGGCATGTTTAGATGTGTAGCCCAGGAGCACGGGCTGTGTGGTACAGCCCACGTGTGGCACCCAGGTTTGTGTGAGTGCACTTTGTCATGGCCCCACACGATGGGACTGCCTAAGGACACATTTCTCAGAGCCTACCCCTTCCATAGGTGACACGTGACTGTCTACTGCATACTGGTGGTCTTCAGAAACATATTGGGCGCCCTTGGTGTGGACACAGGAGTGTGCTGTGAGTCTTTAGCAAACAACCTGCACAGGGCAGTGACTATGGGCATGCAGGGACATTCTTTTATTTTTGTTTCTAAAGAGTGATATTTCATTATAAATTACCTTCTATATCCAATTCATCCCCACTTCAGGCAACTCAAAATTCGAAATACAGACAAAGAGAGAAGGGCTTGGAAGGTGAGCAGAGGACGTGTGTCAGTGTTGGCAGCCCTCTTGCAAGGCGGCAGGGCTGGGACATATGTCTTGGGCTGGAGTCACAGCGCACTTTCTGAAGACACTGTTAGGCGGCAGAGCCCTGGAAACCTGGGACACATGGATGCCTGGGGCCAAGAAGACAGTTTTCTTTCCTGGGTATGACATCACCCCCTACACTGTCCTGTGCTGAGCTACCCTTTCATCCATCCAAGCGTCTACAGCTGACGGGCAGGATTGGACCAGGGCCAGCACAGACATAGCCTGACAGAACCTTCTGGCACCTCCCCATCATGCACACATATTTTCATGAGGCCATTTCTACCCAATTTGGGATCTTATCAGGAGACCTGTTTTAATTGATTTACTTTCCTGAGTTCACACTTAGTAACCAAGCTTGCATTATGGAGGATTAGTTGTTTACTGCAATCTCCTTTGGCTTTGCTGGGGACAAGGTGGCTGAGAGCATTTGCCCTCTCACACCTGCGAGTCACAGCGAGCTCTCGGTGGTCTGTGGGCCCCTGCACTGGGCTTCACCAGCACCTGCACTTGGCAGGCTCCCTGCTCACTCCAGGGTGCCAGGACCTAGGGACACAGGCAGCCTTCTGGGTTCCACTCTCCTTTTGTTGCGTGGATGGCAGACCCTGTCAGAAACTCTGGCTACTACATGGCAGGAGACTGCAAAATATCATCTTGAACTTGACCATCACTGGAAGAGGCTCCTTGAGTAACAGGTGGAGGCAGTGGGACTTCTCTGCCATCAGACACAAGCTATGCAGACATTTGCTGCTCTAAACCTGTAGGCCTGTGGTTCTCAACCAGTGGGTCGTGACCCTTCAGGGGTCGAATGATCCTTTCACAGGAGTCACCTAATATCAGATATTTACATTACAATTCATAACAGTAGCAAAATTATAGTTATGAAGTACCAATGAAAATAGTTTTATGGTTGGGGGTCATCACAACATGAGGAACTATATCAAAGGGTCGTGGCATTAGAAAGGTTGAGAACCATAGTGTAGGCCCTTCCAGAATCACAGAGGCCCAGCTCTCCCCGCCAGCCCTCCCAGGAGCCTGGTAGGACCTCTTCCCCGACACACCTTCCAGGCCTTCTTAGAGCATGCATTGAGGTTTGACTTGCTTCTAGCCTGTGGGGATCCAATGTCCCTCATTTAATTAGTGTATTTAAATTCTGAACTTCTCCAGTTTATCAGAAGTGGTTGACAGTGGAAAATTAATCCAGCCAAACAGATAGATGTGCGGGAAGGTTGAGCTTCACTTTCAGAGTGTTGACATCTGCAAACCTCTGAATTCCAATTATCCATAGAATGATTTTAATCTTTTAAAGTTTATATTCAGCTTAGTATTCAAAGCAGACAATGGTTTGGTGAAAGAGGAGTAAAGGAAATGTAGGCCAGCTGTGGAAATTAGTACAGGCCCCTAGGCCCAGCACTTTCGCAGAAATTAGGCCAGGCTCAAACAGATGCAGACCCTGGAAAGGTGTGACATAAATAGGGCTCTACAAAGGCACAGCTCTGTGCCTGCATGGGGACGGTCCCTGCCAAGGGCCATGGGCAGCAGACGCCACTTTGCTTTGGTTCTCTGCTGTGGTCACCAACATTGAAATTGTAACATACAGTGTTTGTCTTGCAGCATTTCAAAAAGTAGTGCTTACATACATGTCCATGTTTCATCCTCACAACAATTTTATTATTTTCATGCTGCAGAAACTAGGTGAGGAAACTGAGGCTAACTGCAGTTGTATGCCTTCCCCAAAATGCCACATTAAGAGAGAAAATATTTACACCTTAGACTAGCTCCAGCCCAAAATTCGCACTCTAAAAAACAAAACAAAACAAAAACTGTATGGCCTACCCACTTTATTTGAGAGGTTTTTTCTCCACATTGATTCCGACAGCCTTGAGTGAAATAAAACTCTGCAGACCCAGCCATGTCAGACCTCCTGTAGGACAGGACGACCGTCTTTATCAGGGCCTCTCTGTGTCACCTGTCCTCTAAACGCTCCGTTCTGCCCACAGACTTAGCAAGGAGACAGGGCTCTGCTGGGCAGTCACACCAGGTTTTATGTGTGCCGAGGACTGAAAGTGACCTTGACATTCACACAGAAAATCCCATGGCTTCAGCTAGAATGGAACCATTGCCACGTGGAGGGTGGAGGCAAACTACAGAGGCAGAAGCTGGTGGGAGGCAGAATGCATGTCCCTAAGGTTAGGGGAGCAGTAGCAGGGACAGAGAACAAGGCACGGGGGTGACACCACAAATAACCTGATGTGAAGACGCAGAGAACCGTGGTGGGAGCTGCGAAGAGACAGAGGCAGGCACAGGAAGATGGAGGGGCACGCATCAGCTGGGGCTGCCGTAGCAAAGCAGCACAGGCAGAAGCTTTAAACCACAGACCTTTGCCTCCCAGTTCTAGAAGCTGGAAGTCTAAGGCAGGAGGGGTCAGCAGGTTCACTTTGCTCTGAGTTCTCTCCTGGTGCTGCTGACCACCGTGACCCTGCCTCCTCATGTGATCTTCCCTCTGTGCCTCCATTGCAAACGTCCTCTTCTGGTAAGGACACCATCCTGTTGGATTGGCGCCCACCCTCATGACCTTACTTTAAGTTAATCACACCTTTCAAGGCCCTGTTCCCAAACGCAGTCACATTCTGAAGGGGGGCTAACGTATGCATATGGGGCAGGCAGACACAATTCAGCCCATGGGGAGGGGCAGAAAGCCCACAGCCTCAGAGTCGCTGTGTGTGCTGGGGGTGAATGACCAATGAGCCCTTGGAGACAGGCAGCTGCGGGTTCCAGACACAGGCTACAGATGCGTAAGAAAGAGCTGGGCTCGGTGACCTTGGAGCTCCTTAGCATTAGATTCAAATCCTGTGAGTTAGCCTCTTCGTGGGCTCCATCTGAGCCTCCCACAGGCCACAGGATGAATGATTAGGGACACACAAGGCCAGAAGAAGGGTGATCACCAACTTGGTCTGCTCAGAGGTCCCTCTCAAGAGCTGCCCGGTGTGTGAGGGCAGTGGATGAGCCCTGCAGTGATGAGCCAGACGTGCTCTCAGGGCGCCTGGCTCCTGCTCCACACCCCATCTGGGCTCAAGATCCATCCCCTCACCATCCCAGCCCCGAAACACTGCTTCCCCGGCTTTATCCCTGCTGGCTTCTCATTCCCGAGTCCCCCTGGTCTGCACATCCCGATGTCAGCAGAACTTCCAACTCCCCAGGTGCGGGCTCTGCCTCGGCTGGTATATCTCTGTTCAGCCCAGAGAAAAGCCCACTGCACAGCCCTGCCTGGTGCCAGGCGCTGCACTTTCCCATTTCTTCTTCTTAAGTCCTTCAGTGTAAGTGTCATCGTCATCTCATGGTACAGGCAAGGAAACAGGCTCGGAGAAGTGACCTAAGTCCCCCAGCCTGATGCAGAGTAAGGCACAGAGACGGGTGTGGCCCCACGGCCCGGCCGGGGAGAGGAGAGGGCTGCGTGGTGCCGTCCCACTGGGCACTGTCCGGAGCGCTGATTCTAGAGCTTGGTGAAGTGCTCCCTCTCTAATCAGATGTCACGTAGCTTCTCCTCGGTGAGAAAATGCACATTTTCCTCAAGTTCCGCTCTTGTCCTGGTTACTGGCCATAGCAGAGTGCTCAGTAGATAATTATTCCTCATTTCACCACTCAGGTTTTCAATTGTCTTACTTTGGGATGCCAAGAGGACTTTAACTATCCTTAAGGCATTAAATATAAAAAGTCAAGTGTCTGAGCAAGATAAAATTAAAAACAAGTGCTATTATCTGTGTTCCAGGCACATGATGCTCAGAGCTGGAGAGGGCAGTTGACCCAACAGTCCCAGTACCTCCGTCCTCCCTGGCCCCTGCGGACGGCCACGCGTGCACATATGCCGAGCCAGTTACAACTAGGAGTCTGTGTGGAATTTATTTGTAGAGTTTTCATCCTTGGCTCTTTGAGGACTTTAGAGTGTGTTCATTTGTCAGTAAGCCATGCCTTTGCTACATGTGACATCATTTATCTCAAACTATTTCTTCTACTTACCATGCTACTACTCATAGTAGCCACATACTTACCTTTCTCTGCCTCAGTTTTATCTTCTGTCAAATGTGGTTCGTTATACCTGCCTCAATGGGCAATAGCACCTACTCCCTACACTTGTTGTGAGGAGCAGGTGAATAATCATGTGAAAGAACTTGACAGCGTATCCAGCACGCTGTGAACATAGAGTAAATCCCTGCTCTAAGTTTTCCTTCTATATCTGGCTTAAAGCTCTCAGTGTTAGCAGTAATTCATTTGTGAGGGGAGTTAAGAGTTATTACTTTAAAAAGCATCTTTATCATTCATTTCCCTTTTTATCTATTAGCATTGATGTGTAGTTTTTTATGGCTACTTAGCACAAAGAAACAACCGCTCACTTCACATTAAAAGGTGAAAATGAGCAGGAAACAACAAAAGGCATGTGGAGAAACACATGTTGGACCATCACATAGGTTTTTTTACTAGCTAAAGGTCTGGATTTCCCAAAAGGTTGCACGAGAAATTTAATGTAATACTGGAAGAAAATAAAAGAATCCCTGTGTGTATTTCCATCTAACAAATCAGAAAACAAATGGAGCTTCCCTAGTATCCCTGTACTGATTGACAAAAGTGGATGTAGAAAAAGGATGAATGAATTTGCATTTTGGAATGTAAGCTTTAAAAACAAACTACTCAGTTGCGTAGTCACAAATATGTAGAGATTTCAGATTTAAATGGTGGGCATCCACTCACAGGTGGAATTCGTGTTCATGCTTTGGCAGAAGGGCACAGATAGGCCACTCCTGAACACAGTCATCCCTGAGCATTCCTGGCTGGAGGAAAAGAGCCGTGTGTGTCCCTGGTGCTCCTCAGGGCACAGCCCAATGTCTGGCATGTGGCACATGCTCACTGAATCAATTTATCAATTTTAATTACTGTTATCTTACTGTGATTAATGAAGTAGCGTGTTATTACCAAGTATTCTATGCTTTTTTTTATTACTTAACTCTCACAATATTCATGTAAAGTTATGCAATTTTATCCCTTTCAAAAACCAAAGCCAAGGCCCAGGGAGACCATGAAATTTAACCAAAGCCATGTAAAGCCTAAGCTCTAGAATTAAAGGTATAACCTCTGTTGGTGAGGCCAACATGAGTTTCTCTAAGCTTCTGCGCTTATTTAAATGGAGCCCAAAAAGAGATGGTGCTACGTCAGGTGAAAGAGGAGTGCTTGAGAGGGCCCAGAGCTCTCACCCCTCAGTGGGTGACCTGGGAAAGTTTCACATCCCTTGCCCCTTATTGGACTAATTTTAGAATTAAATCGTAATGATAATAATTTTTAAAAAACATATGTAATTGACTTTGGTCATTTACCACTGAAGAGTTCTCACCCTCCCAATCCCCACCTGGAATAAATAATAGGTGGAGGTCAGAGCCACAGACCTGGGAAGGAAGCTAGTTCGATGCCCCTTACTCCATGAAAACATGGTGTCTCCTGCTTCCCCCACTGCTGAGAGAAGATACTACCTACTCACTGACTTTGTAAGATAGTTCAAAATGACGTACATTCCATAAACATTGCAGATCCCTAATAAATGAAGTAGCTACCACTATACTATTTACCTTTTTCTTTTTTTAAGTCAAGTAATATCCTCACCCATTACATACAGGGAGACAGTGAATTGCTGGATACTATGTCTCTGGAAGCGAAGGCTGTGGGCATTACCCCCTGCTACCTTCTCAATATCCCTGTGCAGATCAGAGACTAATGGAGGACCTCGAGCCTTGTAACTTCTCCTTCCCCAGTTGTAGGAAATGAGGTCAGAGGTTTAGATCACTCACCCAGAGTCACATAGTGAGGTCAAATCAGTGTCAGGACCTAACTCAGATCAACTAGACTCTTCAATAGTCTCTCCTCTCTGCCCTCTCTTACTTGCCTACATCCTGACCCATCTCACCTGCCTACGTCCTGACCCATTTCACCTGCCTACTTCCTGCCCTGTCTCACCTGCCTACTTCCTGCCCTGTCTCACCTGCCTACTTCCTGCCCTATCTCACTTTCCTACTTCCTGCCCTCTCTCACCTTCCTACTTCCTGCCCTATCTCACTTTCCTACTTCCTTCCCTCTCTCACCTGCATACTTCCTGCCCTATCTCACTTTCCTACTTCCTGCCCTCTCTCACGTGCCTACTTCCTGCCCTATCTCACATGCCTACTTCCTGCCCTATCTCACTTTCCTACTTCCTGCCCTCTCTCACCTGCCTACTTCCTGCCCTATCTCACCTACTTACTTCCTGACCTATCTCACCTGTGTACTTCCTGACCTCCCTCACCTGCCTAGTTCTTGACCTTGGATTTAGTCATCTAGGGTCTGTTCACTGATCACTGCTCCTCAACCCCAAACCTTCGCTGAATCTTGGTAAATGGAGATGTACTTAGTGACGCCACACAGGCTCCGTTCATGTCCTTAGAGCACCTCCTTACCACCAGCTCTATGCCTCTCCTGTATTCACATGGTTAACAGCATCTGCATGTCTGGAGTTCTCAGACACCAAGTCTGTCCTCAAGACATTCAATCTAGGGTGTGTGGCAGGCTCATATGTGGGTGTTTCAGACATGCATATGAAAATGTACACAAATACATCCAACTCCCACAGGTGCACTCATCCAGGTGCGTTTGCATATACACAAACTCATGTGAACTCACATATACACATGCACATCTACACACACAAATATATGTATGCACACACATGTGTACCTGCACACACAGTCATGTGTGCACACATAATACTTGCACACATGCAAACACATGTGCACACACATGCAGACCAGCATACACAAACATGTTTGCACATATACACACATGCCAGCCTGTATACACAGATACATGTATGTACACATGTACACATGCATACCTGCATACACACCAACACATGTGTGCACAGGTACATGCATGCATACCTGCATACCCACAAACACATATGCACACACATTCATACATCCATACACACGAACACATATGCACACACATTCATACATCCATACCCACAAACACATATGCACACACATTCATACCTGCATACACACAAACACATGTGTGCACACATTCATACCTGCATACACACAAACACATGTGTGCACACATTCATACATCCATACACATGAACACATATGCACACACATTCATACCTGCATACACACAAACACATGTGTGCACACATTCATACATCCATACACACGAACACATATGCACACACATTCATACCTGCATACCCACAAACACATGTGTGCACACATTCATGCATGCATACACAAACACGTGTGTGTGTACCTACACGCATGCATACACAAACACGTGTGTGCACACCTTCATACATGCATGCACAAACACATGTGTGCACCTACATGCATGCATACACAGACGCATATGCACACACGTTCATACATACATACACACATGCATGCATATATAAACACATGGGTACTTGCTTACACACAATCTCCTGTGTGCACACATACACACACGTGCCTGCCCTACACACAAACTCATGTGTGCACACACACAGGCCCACACACGGCTTCCACACTGTGCCATTTGCATCATGCCTCAGAGTGATAGATTTGATAAAACAAAGAAGTACATGGGGGCTGTGTCTCGTCTGCAGACTACCTGCAAGATACAATTTCTTGGAGATTTTCAAACTGTCTGGCATCTGCAGACTTCAAAACCACTTATAGATATTATAAAACCAGCTCTGATTGTATCATGATGATTGCTGACATTTAGTGTCTGTCAGCTGGAAAAAAAAAAAAGAAAGGAAGGAAGGAAGGAAAAAGGCTTCGCCCCCCTGCTAGGGTTTCTGCAGCCGGGGAGGCTGGGCGCCGGGGCCTGGGCTGGCTGCTGCAATGCTCCAGTGAGTCCTTTCTGAGGCCAGCTCTCCCCGGGCCACAGCATTCTCATTTCCCTCTTGACCACACTGGTTCCTGCGTCCTTTCACCTGACCCCTTTGACTGACAAACTGGAACAGTACCTGGGAACAAAAGGCAGTTATATAAAATCTAAGGCAGCATATTAATATTTCATTAGCAATTCTTCTCTCTCGGCGGCTGACTGACAGCTCCGTCAGGATAGTGGCAAAGCTGCTTTTAATTATTTTTTTTCCAACCTGCATCGCTACTCCTGCCTCTTCCCACTGCAAATCAGTCAGAATGTTTTCCTTCATTATTACCATAAGCGTTCAGCAGTCTCTAATTACTCGAAAGAATTTCTTATCTTTCATTTCTAAAGCTGAGATTTTAAAGAGAAGGAGAAAGAGGGAAAGAGCCATAATTAACCGTGCAGCTGTTGGTAGTCTGCCTGAGTCTAGGACTGCGGTGGTGCCCCTCCTGTCTGTGCCCAGACGGGGTGCAATAATGATGGGACTTTCTTTAAAGCAGGGAAAGCAGTGCTTCCACCGCACTCCCTCTGGGAATGCTCTTCAGAATCCATTTTTAATACCAAGATGATTAAAGAGCTGACTGAGGAAGGCATGGCACTCAGAGCCCAAGTGCATGGGTCTCCCCGTTGCCCACTGGCAGCCTGGAGACGTGGCTAGGCAGCCTTCAGCCTGGAGAGATCAGGACACACCCGGATGTCTCTCTCTGCTGGGCACATTGCAAGACTGGGCGGCTTCCCTGGGAAACGGGTCTCCTCTCCTCCTGCAAATGCCAAGCACAGAGGAAGAGAGGGACCATTTCAGATGAACGATGAAAAATATATAATCCAGCCACCCTGCAGGCATCTAGCCTTGTCATTCGATACAAAAAGCTTCTTTGGGGGATTGCATTAGCTTCCCAGTATTATGACTTACAAGGAAAGCAAAATGCAAATTGAGGGTTTTCATGATAATCGGTCTTTTCTATCTTTCCCCTGAATTGAATCTGCCTCTGGCTATCTCTTTGAGTTTTATTGTGTTGATGAGTCTCAAACTGATTATTCTCAGGAAATAAGGAAATAAATAGAAATGAAGACAGGGCACAGCGGATTTCTAAGGGAAATATCACTTATAGCCAGAATCTGGAGTACGCAAAGTGTCATGTTCTCTTTGGAGACACACGCCCAGCTGGGCAGCGTATGTGTGAGAGTGTGTGTGCGCACTAGAGACAAGAGAGCTCTGAGTTGAGCACCGGCTCCCTCTGGACCAGCTGCGTGGTGTTGGAGTGTGGTTGGGGGGGCAATGCTGGGGCAGGGCAGGGCAGGGTGAGGCAGGGCGGTGAGTGTGAGGTGGGGCAGGGCAGGGCAGTTCGCATCCTCTCAGGCTGCACCTGCCGCTGGTGCTGGGCGACCACCTGGGCTAAGGCAGGATTCCTCAGCCTCTATGTTTCCCATGGGCATTGCCCTGGGACCAATAGCCCAGATCCCCTCGGGGACAAGCTGGATAGTGCCAACGGTGCCAAATACAGTTTAAAAACATGAGAGGCTGCCTCACTCTTGCTAGGAACAGGAGCACATTCAGGGACGCAGAAGTCACAAGGAATGTTACACTGGGTGTTTCGGGAAACCTGAGGTGCAGGCACTGTCACGCAAAGTGTCCAGGTCTGGCACCCATCAGGTGTATGGCCACCCCTGACCCCATCCATCATATGAACATAATGGCCCCAGGGCCCCACACTCCTCACATGGAGAATTGATGCAAATACTCTGGGACCCGAGAAAGGAGCAGCACCAACACACATGTGCATGTGTTTGTGGGTGTGTACGTATGTCCATGTGTGTGTACATGTGTATCTGTGTGTGCATGAGTGTGTGTCTGTGTTTATGTGGGTGTGTGCATGGGTGTATGTGTGTGCATGTGTGTGTCTCTGTGTGTATGTGGGTGTGTGCGTGTGTGTCCCTGTGTGTATGTGTGTGCATGGGTGTGTGTAGGTGTGCATGTGCATATGCATGCATTTTATGGAAGCTGTGTACACTTGCATAAATGCAACGTTAGGTTTGAACTTGCACTCAGGCTTAGGCAAGCTTGCTGCCGATAATGTTTCTACTCTCTGCCGTGTGAGGTAAAGGGGAACATGCAATTGCCATTAACCACTGAATCCTTATTTAGTGTGCCTTTCCTGGGGTATCGTTCCACTGAAACTATGTCTTGATTTGATATATGATCTGCACTTTTCTCACTCCTTACTGCAGTGTACCTGCAGGATTTCCGTGAGCACACAAGTCCATAGCGATTGTAAATAAATAAATGAATAAAAGAAGGTGTGGTCTGTTGGGAAGGCTCGCTCTCTCTACTCTCCCTCTATGATTTAAAGCAGGACATGCTGAACCAAGCATTAACAGGGATGATGAGTCAGCATGGCCCAGTGAAAGGGCACTGGTTTCTCCATCTGTATAAGGAGATTGATAATCTCTTGCCACTATCACTGCTAGAAGGATGTGTGAGGATGAAATGGATGGTATATGCTGAGAGCTTTGCCCTATTTCAAGAGGAAAAGCAATGGTATCCACTGGGCCAGCAGTACTAGTTAATATAAAATACACGATAATGACGATAGTAAATTTCACCTGCACAGCAGTACATGTTTCCAAAGCAACTACACATATTACAAGTCTACCCTTTAACTCAAACAGCTCCATTTTACAGAGAAGAAAGAAATTAAGGTGGAAAAAGTTTAGGCCATTTCTAAAGTTACAAAGTTAGGAAATGACAGTCACCACCTGGGGTCTGGAAGTTCTACTCCCCTCTGCCCCATGCCAGGCCATTTCTTTGCTGAGCCCTTGACTCAACCAACTTGAAATATCTTCTCTTCCTCCAGGGATATTGAAGATTGATCGTGAGCCAGGAGACCAGACTCTACTCCAGGGATTCCTTGTGAAAACCTTCTCATATCATCTACAAAAATCCAATGCTGTTTAGAATTTTCTGAGGCTTTTCTAGTTCCAAAACTGGACACAATCCATGGCTTTAGACAAAATATTGATTATCAAAGAAAATGTGAATGAGAAGCCTTTTATTTGATCTGAAACATAGTACATTTTTATAATGTTATTTTTCTATTGATAATGTCATTACAGTGATTATTATATTTTAAAATATTGTATATGTAAAGGGAGATTCATTTCTGAGTAAACTTATCCCTAAAACCACATAACAGAACAATATAAAACCATGACCAAGTGTTAGTGCATTCCAATCAAAGTAAGAGGAACAAACAGATTTTGTGTAAAATGGACATCAAAAAAAAAAAAACTATCTGAAAATATCTTCCTTCCTTTCCTGAAATGTGCTTTTTCCCCTACCAGCTATTTGCTAAACAGCTTCAAAAACTCCTATCAAAATGAAAATCCATTATGTGAGAAAACTATACTCTTATTATATTTTTCTTTTCTTTTCTTTTCTTTTTTTTTTTTTGCGATAGAGTCTCACAGTGTCCTCAGTGGAATCCTGTGGCCTCCCAGCTCACAGCAACCTCAAACTCTTGGGCTTAAGCAATCCTCCTTCCTCAGCTTCCCAAGTAGCTGGGACTATGGTCTTATTATGTTTGTCTATCATCAATTTATTATATTCTCTGATCATTCACAGCTTTCTGGAGAAAGAGGCCAAAGGACAAGCAATTATTAAAAGAGAAGTTAGAAAGAGAAGGAAGCATTCTGAGGGTAGAACATGGTGGGCTAGGAGGAGCCGTGGCTGTTGGGTGGCCTGAGAGCCTGTGAACATTTCTGTGCAGAGAGGAACTAAGCTGAGCCTGAGTTCCAAGGTGGTGGTGACACACACTGTTGACACTGAGAATCACGGACAAGAATTTTCTGTCAGACAAACTTACATGTTTGTGACAGTTATCTGATTCCCCAGAGGAAAAGGTTAAATTGAAATTCAGCTCAGTTCAATATAGGATATGCTGGGAAATGGTCTCACACAGATGAGATGACAAGGGCTATGGTAGAAACAAAAATACCAAGACACAAAACTCCCTTACCTCTTGTTTTCAATCCAGTGAGGAGACCAAAATATGTGTTCCTGTTACACATACACTGTGTAATATGATAAGCTTTCTATTCTTTATCTGCTTGTTTCTACTCATAAGCTCCTGGAAAGCAGGGATCATGTCTATTTCTGAAGCCCCTACCTGCTGACTTTGATATCCTAGACAATAAAAAGCAGCCCATCACTGATGGTTATATTAATGCTAGTGGTGCTAAGTGATAGAACTTAGAGCAGGTTGAGAGCAATTAATTAGGTGAGATAGGTATAGAAAATTTTCTGAGGCCAACAGCCACTGAGCAGGACTTCAAATACTGTATGAGATCCCAGTAGGCAAAGCTATACTTACATAAAACCTTGATGGTTTCCTGGCAGTTTTTATGAATCATTAAAGTTTTGCATTGCCTCTTCTCTCTCCTAAGAAACAATTTTCAAAACTTAAACATGCCTAATCTAGAAGAAATGCTACTCATGTTCTTCAGTAATCCAAGCTGCAAAGAATTCCTACTTGGAGCTCAGGACTGCAACTTTGTGTGTGCACATCTTCAGTGGTGATCACCCAGGCAAATGGAAGGTTCCTGGTGATCAGTAGATTTGCTAGCTCTGGTTCAGCTGGGTTTTGGTATCAGGGAGGAAAGATGTCAACAACTTGTGAGGCATAGCACCTGGAGTAGGGATCTAGCTACCCGTATTTAAAGACTCAACAGGAATTAAATGCATGAAACAAATATAATACCAACATATTTCAACTGGTATAAAGCCTTTTCAACACCAAGTCCCACACTGCTTGAATAGTCTCCAGCTTTGAAAGACAGAGAAATAAACAGAGAATGGTTAGAGGAATGAAAGGCAAAGCAAGTCAAGTGTTCATCGAGCTGTGACACTTTGTAGCTAAAAATGATCCTATAGGTCAGTGTTTTTCAACATATGAATTAGAGATCTATGCCACAGTTGCTCAATTTTTGTTTTTATTCTCTCAAAGATTTCCTAGCTCCCTCCGGAGATTCAAAAGATCTGTGGCAGGTCTCAGACATCTGCATTTTTAACTAGCAGTGATTTTTTTTTTCACTGATTCACCTCCTTCATAGTAGAACACTGAGATTCTCTGCTCAGTGGGGAAGTCCATTCACAGTGAGGGAAATGGGCCTTAGAAAAGCTCACCGCATGAAATTGATTATGGACTATAGGGCTGTATTGTACTGAGAGGTTTCCCAAAGAGTCATCGACGTTCACCCTGCCGGTGAGTGGCTCTAATGGGAACCACTCACTCAATTTTCATGCCTCATCAGCATATAGGATGGGAGTGTGGAGGGTGGGTGGAAGCATAAACTAGAATCCACTTCTCGTTGCACAGGCAAAAAAAAGTTGAGCCATGGGAAGGGGTTGAGTGTGGTGTTCAGCACACCTGAGCACAGGGGAAGCAGCTGCATCTGGACACTGGGAGGTCACCTTGATGTCTCTATGCCAATAGAGACATTGGCATAGACAATGTTCTTAGGGACATCTAATAAACAAATTAAGGAACAATTTTCTATCTTTACAATAAAGAAGTCTACCCGGAGCCAGACTGTGAATATTTTCAGCTTTGCATCCGTGAGGCCTGTGTCTCAACCGCTCAAGGGCAGTCATGCATGGACAATACATACATGAACAGTCCACTAATGAGGGCGGATTTATCCCCCAAAAATCTGGTTTTATCATTTACAAAATCAGGCAGTCAGCTGACTTCTTTCATGGAAGTTTGCATTAAATATCCTAATTTACACATTAATATCCTAAGCATTTATGCAGTATTGTTTCTTTGTTTAGCAAAAAACTGAGTTTCCATGATCTTACATACAAGATCTGACACTTAAGTTAATGAACTCATTCTATAAAATGTGCTGCATGTTTCTTTACTGAATATCACTATGGTCACCTTCAAAACAGTTCCCTTGGGAAGCTATGAATCCATACCAGCACCTAGCCCACCCTTCAAAGCAACTTTGGAACTCTTTTTATGGAATGACCATCAGAGCTGTAGTCATATTACCCTTAATGTCCTGAGTATTATCAAGATGTCTTTCTTTTGATATTTTCTTTATCTCTGGGTAGAGAAAATTGCCATTGGGAGCCAGATCAGGTAAATAGGGAGGGCATTCCTCTACAGTTATTTGTTTTCTAGCTAAAAACTCCCTCATGGACCGTACTGTGTGAGCTGGTGCACTGTCATGATGCAAGAGCCATGAGTTGTTGGTGAAAAGTTTTTCAAGTCATTTTCTTCTAACTTTTCCACGTAGTCTTTTCAGCACCTCTAAATAGTAAACTCGGCAACTGTCCCGTTGGTTCATACTCATAATGAACAATCCCTCGGATATCAAAAAAAATGTTAGCAACATTGTTTTGACTCTTGATTTGGACTGATGGAAGTTTTGGGTTGTGGTGAATTGGCTGACTTCCATTGTGTTCCTTGACACTTTGTTTCAGAGTCATATTGGTACACCTATGTTTCATCGTGAGGGATAACAGGGCCTAAAACATCATCTCCCTTCTCCAAAGGGTCTTGGCAAATTTCAACTGTCCTTTGCCTTTCTTCATCAGTGAGCCCTTTTAGCACCATTTTTGCACATACTTTTCTCATGCCAACATTTTCTCTTATGATTTTTCTATTTCTCTATCCATGTTTACTTGGTCTGCTATGCTTCTTGCAGTCAGCTGATGATTTTGACACACACATCAGTGAATTTTTGCAATGTGTTCACTAATTCTACTTGTTGCTGGCTGACCTGACCTCTCTTCAGTGGTAATGCTTTCTCTCCCCTCAAAAAAATGATAAATCCATTTGTACAATGCACTTTTCTTTATGGCATTCTCCCTATAAACTTGGGCTAACATGTCCTTGATATTGCTTCTACTCTTTCTGAGTTTAATAAGAAATTTAGTGTTTGTTTAGTGCTGTAATTCAAGCTCCAATATTCTCATGAAGGTACTCAAAAACACAAAAAACAATGAACACCACTCAGCAAAGCCCTCTGAAATGTTAACACAAATACACCTGTGAGACGTTACTATGCCAAGGTTATGAAACCTTTTCAAGTTATTCTTATGTAAGCACATGGTGGCAATTCTGTGAACCTAAATGTCAGACCCCATGCTTTCCCCAATCCAAGACTTGGCATACCTGCACACCTTGGAGCAATCCCAGCTGCCTTCTCAGCCTAAACCACCCTCCTAGAAACCTCTTAGTCTTTCTTCATGTTCAAATACTTGCATAGTTGAAAAAGTGAGTTATAAAACTCTGCACAACTCCTGATTTTTTGGTTGTTGTTAAAAATACTTAGACACACAGGGAAAAGACTGCAAGTAGATACAACAGAACTGGGTGAAAATCTTCATACAATTTTCCTTTACATTATACCATATGCATTTTCTAAAGTGTGTGCTTGTTGTGTGATGCAATTTCAAGGCTCAACCTTGGTATCCGAATCATGTGAAAAGCCATCCTTTTCTTGTTTTCACACATTCTCAATTTTATTTTTTTGTACTTTCTCTAAGCTCCTTATAATACTATGAGCTCATCTTCCCTGAACAACCGCTGTCATTCTCTGCTGGGCTGCCCATGGTCTTTCTTGCCCCTAAACCACACACTCCTTGGAAGGTAGGTGCTCACTAATCATCTGTGCCAAACCCCAGCAGTGAGCACAGAGCCTGGTACAGTGCTTAGTGCATGGTGAGTGGGTGGGAGATTGCATGTGGGCAGAAAAGCCTAGAAAGAAGCAGACTCATTCGGGGCAAGAGAGCCTCTACTCCTCACTCCCTGGAAGGGTGGGCCCAGGGTAGAGACATTGAGGCTCAAGCCTGCTTCCTCCAAGACAAGGAGTCATTGCCATCACCATCTCCACCTGGCATGCTCAGCATGAAAGCTGTCTACGAACATTTAAGTAATAGTGGAGTATGGATAGATCTTATGAATATTCATGAACCAAAGGTCTTAGCAGCCAAGCTAAGCACAGAATTACAGCAATTATCTGAATGATTTGCACACACACAAAGCCAGCCCTAAGCAAAATTGTTGAGGAGGCTAGAAGTCAGCTGTCCCTCTGTCTGGCACTGCCCTGCCTCTTTTCAGGCGCCCTGCAGGGGCTCACACTCTCTGCCCACTGCGGGAGTCTCCGTGCCAACTGCCCCCATTCAGCCTGCCCACACACCACAGGGGCAGGTCTCACGTGACTGACATCTCTTCCCCCTCCAAACTCAGCTATCTCCATTCCCACAGAGCTTAACTAGTTAACTAGCTAACTGGCCAACAGACCTTACAAACTGATTCATGGGAAGGTTTTGCTATTTCAGCATCCACGGTAGGTATTTAGTCTTCTTTAAAAGCCTTTTGTCATAAGAATCCTTAACTCACTTTCAGGAACAGGAGACTATAAATAGGTTTAGTAAATAATTCACTAGATGTTGATGGGTGGTACAGGTTTGATGATGCCCGTTAGCATCACAAAACCATAGAGCAGGAAAGACTTTGGCCGGCCATTTAGTGTGTGCTCCCTACATGTGGTTTTACATGAAGTTAATAGACCATTGAGTCACCAACTACTCTGTGACTGGAAAAAAATAGCATACAATGGATTAAAAATTACTTACGGAAAGATCATCAGCATCTTTATGTGCCCTGGGGATCTCTAAAAGATGAATGCAGTGTTCGTCACTCTCTGATTTTGTGTACAGAAACCTTTGGCCAGAAAGTAAGTATCACCATCTTCTGCTCCTTAGAACTCTCTTTGCACAAGGCTAATTTCATACAAGTCTTTATTAATCAGGTGCTGAAACACACCAGAAAGGGGGAATATTTGCCCTGGGTGACACACTTAGAGAGAGTGTAGACCTGGGCCCAGGTGTCCTGGCTGTCCCTCACATGGACTGCCCATTACTCCTTGCAGTTAGCTTTACCTTTAATTTGTTTTCTTTCTTTTTTTTTTTTTTTTTTGTAGAGACAGAGTCTCACTCTATCACCCTTGGTAGAGTGCTGTGGAGTCACAGCTCACAGCAACCTCCAGCTCTTGGGCTTAGGCGATTCTCTTGCCTCAGCCTCCCAGGTAGCTGGAATTACAGGTGCCTGCCTCAACGCCCGGCTAATTTTTGATGCAGTTCAGCCGGGGCCGGGTTTGAACCCGCCACCCTCGGTATATGGGGCCGGTGCCCTACTTGCTGAGCCACTCTTTTTAACAAGAGATTTTAAATCTTTGAAGTCTATATTTTTGACAGAGACTTCTAACTGTACACCCAAATCCATTCTGAACTATTTACATGGCTAAATAATTCATGTCTCATTACAGGATCACCATAAGCCATCGCACTGTCAGGGGGAATCCCTGAGCTGTGACCAATGAGGTGAGGATGGAAGGAGCGTGTGTGACTTTTGCTTCTTAAAGAGAAAGAGCCTGTCTTCCCCTCTCCTTGTCCTTCAGGAAGAAGGATCCAGTGGTAAGGACTGGAAAAAAGCAAGGTCTTTCCCGGTCTAAGGTTCTGTGATGCTAAGGACAGAATAACAGAGGAAGAAAAGGCTGATCCCCACAGCCCTGCGTGTTGGCTGACTCTGGCTGACTTCAGCAATAGCGTAGTATATGAGAGAAAGATAAATTCATGTTAAATGTAACCGATCTCCATGTGGAGATAAAACACTATGGAGGAAACATGGAAGGTTTTCTCATGAAATCTGTTGTTTCAGATGGTCCATGGTGATCAATATTTTGTTATGAGGAACTAGGTAGGCAGGATTTAGAGACAAATAAGGCAGCCTGCAGGCTCCGGGGCTGCAGCTGTCTACATGCAGCAAGGGTTTAGACTATGATTGCTTATACATGGAAACTACCAGAAGGAAGCTTCTAGAAGACTGTAATTATGAATTGGATGATTCCCTTCTACTTTCTAAAATTCACATGTTGAAGTTAATCCCCATCAGATTAAGGTCCCCCATAAGGTCTCAGAATGTGACCTTATTCAGAAGCAGGCTCATTGCAGACATAATCACTTGCTATGAGGCCTGCTGGGACAGAATGGGCCCCTAGTCGTTATGGCTGCTGTCCTTACAGAGGACAGACACACACATGGAGGGCGCCACCAGCCCAGAGAGGCACAGAACAGACCCTTCCCTGATGCCTTTGGGGGAGCATGGCCCAGTGACACCTTGTCCTTAGAATCATGTCCTCCAGAAACGAGAGATAATACCTTTCTGTTGTTTTAAGCCACCAAGTTTGTGACACTTGGTTACAGCATCTTATGCACCTGCTAAGCTATTGAGGAGATAACATTTTAAAAGCATCACAAGTGACCAACACTCCAGAAGCCCGTGAGTATTGGTCACCTCTGAGCTGCCGGACACCAGGTGGCAGGGAAGGCGTGCAGCCCCTCCGCAGAGAACCCTCTGTGGGGGAGGAGAATGGAAGGTGAGGACATGCCTGAGGGCAAAACCAGGGCCACAGATCACAAAGCACACATTAGCTCTTTCCGTACAGTCCCTGCTTCTGTCGGCTGAATTCACCAAAGAGTCTTTCCTTCACTGCCTGGTCAGGGAATGTTGACGAGAGTAGCCCAACACGATGTTGTTATTGCTATGAAAAGGGGCTGTTGTGTGTGTTATTCTAAAACTGTCCTCTTATAAATTGTGCTTTCTGTCAAGGCTGTCCCTTCCCTGGAGTGTGACACACTGTGTGTAAACAGCAAATAATCATCATTTAGTTTGCACCTGCTGTCTTCTGAGAATCCACATCCCAAGCTGAGGCTGAGGGTTGCCCAGCGCGCAGAGGCCTTAGCGTCAGACCTAGAAGAATGAGCTGGGTAACCGAGTATTCTGCGAGGGGGAGAATGAGTGTGTCCTAGGTTGAAGAAGGGTGCACAGAGATCACTGGGTGGCTAACAGGATAAACTGTCTCCCAAAATCCATCCATCTAATAAGACTCCATTGAAGAGCTACATGTGGCTTTGTGGCTTAATTCTGGATAATGGCACCTATGCAGAAGAAACATGCAACTTCCAGATCCTCCCCACCATTTGGCCTTTCCCACTTCTTTCACTGCCTTATGGATGTGCTGGAAAATGCTAGGGCAGTGTCTTGGACCAGGACATGGAGAGCAAGTGTTGAGGTGACAGATCAACAAGCAAAAGGGAGCCAAGATGAGAAGGTGCCTTTCCAAAGCAGCACTCCAGTCGGGAGAAGACGGTGTCAGTGGCTCAGAGGGTTAAACAACTTGTCCAAGGACAAACAGAAGGGTAAGCAGCTCAGTTTTGGTCCCAGCTCTTTCTCTCAGTCTTTCTCTCTCCACTATATGAAGCAGCCATGTCAATATAAAAATAAAAATGAAGGCTCAGCGCCTGTGGCTCAACAGGCTAAGGCGCCAGCCACGTACATCTGAGCTGGCGGGTTCAAATCCAGCCCGGGCCCCGCCAAAAAAACAACGATGGCTGCAACCAAAAAATGGCCGGGCGTTGTGGCGGGCACCTGTAGTCCCAGCTACTTGGGAGGCGGAGGCAAGAGACTCGCTTGAGCCCAGGAATTGGAGGTTGCTGTGAGCTGTGATGCCATGGCACTGTATCCAGGGTGACAGCTTGAG